>JAYMSP010000532.1:0-48195 GCA_036897095.1 Plantago elongata
TTGACAATAGTTTTCTTTCTTTTTTTTTTGGTTAATCCACCTAGGTGAAATAATTTATTTATGTTTGATACTTGTTTTTTTTGGAGACTATTTCCTAGTTTTTTCAAAAAACTAACATACTTATTAAATATGCACTAACGTATAGTTTTTCAAAAAACTAACATACTTATTACATATGCACCCAGACAACCCCAAACATATTACATATATACCCACAATCTGCAGGTCAATGAATAGTCAAAATGCAGTCTAATATGCATTTGGAACATATTACAAATAAATTTAGATTAATAATAGAATGAGAGAAATTTTGAAAATGATGACATGGCATCACGACTCAGCATGTGGCGTGTGCTCCGGCTTGCCAACTCAACATTTGCGTGTGTCTTCGACTGTCCCAGAAATCCGGATTTGACTTTTGGGTTTGTTTGTAATTATGTTTCAAAAACAGTTCATTTTTTGGAACGATTTGTAATAAAAAAAACATTAGAGGTCATATGAGCTCATAGAGTGGGGGTGGATTTTGTAATTATCCCTTTATTTTATTTTCTGGTCAGAATCAATTTGATTCGGTGGTGTGAATATGCTGGAGTCTCGCGCCATGATTCGACCTGCAAACGAGTCGATACGATTTCGGATTTCCAGTTAAAGGATCTTCTTAGAAATTCCATGTTTCCGAGGCGTTGATAAAATGCCTCACTAAAACACACTCTCTGTTAACTGATTGATTTCTGGTTTCATCAAGTATGGGAATGCCCATGTATGCGAAATGTTGCAGGTTTAATGAAGCCAATATCTTATATCACAATTTGGTTGAGTCTGACAAGAGCTCTATGACACTGCAACTGTTGTGATAGGTTACGATTAACTTATGCAGCCACGGAACATGTTTATTTGCTACGATTGCTCTATATTCGTGGGTGAACGAAGCTTGGCGCTGTACTGCAACTGACTCAGTTCCAGCTGTATGTTAGCTTTCTTACTCAGAATCGGAAAATCCCTCTAATAAATACTACTTTGTGAAGGTATTGTTTACCGGCTTTAACACTCTGTCTATGTTCTTTTAAACGAACTGAAGCATGTATCCTAACCTGATCTATTTTTATCTCTATAAACATAAATGGAAGAAGTACTACTGCAGAACCCTATATCTGTTATATTCTCCCTACATGCCTGATCATATACTATTAGCATTGGGTCAATGCAATGGGGTAATATGTCAATGACTGCAATAAACTTGCTTATCATTAGTATCAGATCAAGTTGTCTTGTTAAATGTTAACTGTTTCTTATGTCCATTTTCCACAATTTAACAGGTTTGCACCTCAAATCTTTGATTTCGCTTGTTAGAAGACCAGTTACGAGAGATATCCATATTAATATTAGCATGTTGGATAAGAATGGGAACTTTCAACCCAGGGGCATAATGCACGCCCACAGCATTCGTTCAAAATTAAGTTTATATAAGTTGACAGCTTTCTCTGGATTCGGTGCTTGTAGTCTTTGCAGCGCAGAAAATTAGCCCATGGACTATATGTTTGGTGCAGTGAAACAGCCAAACACATAGTTGCAAAAACAAGGTAAATGAATTGCAATAGGCTGTAAATTTTAAACCTTGTGACTTTTACAATGTGCAGCTGTATCCTTACATAACTTAACGCGTCCAATATTGTGAAAATATTATCATCCAGGCTCCAGCATCATGGGTTGATTGCAAAGTAATCAGATTTACAATGTCCTATTTTGAGCCATAAAAATCAATTTACATGCCTACTCCTCATTCCTTAGATTCCAACAACAGAGTAGGGAGAATAGTGAACTAGTTCAGTTATCTAATTGCTATTTCATTTTTTCATATTGATTTGAGTAATCCTTCTAAATTGCAATATGTTCCTAGGGGCTGCTCATAGTTATGTGAAACCTTTAGCGAAATTAGGAAAAATGAGATGTATCAGCCCTTTTGCTAGCAACTTTTAAGACAGAACAAAAATGATCAAGAGATTATTAAGTAGTATAATGTATAGAAGTTGCATCGTAGGTTCTTAACTACTGGAGCTTTGGTGGTCGCTTTAACACGTGTTTGTCTTTTGTCCTGAAATAGGTGTTCTTCTCCAAGAAAGTGTATATATGCAACCCAGCATTTCTACTTGATCTACAATTCCACAGGATTGATTTCACTTTCATGTTAGTCTGTGACTTTGTGTACTTTTGGTTATGTTATTAGTCTTAGTAAAGGAGTGGACTATTACTTCTTAATTGTGGTGTTTGGTGATTAGTTAGAACGGTATAAAAATAAATCTATGGTTGCTTTCTAGCTAAAAGCAACATTGTTGTTGCATCACGATCTTTTGATTAAATAAAAGAAAGTATTTTTGGCTGGACTATTCTTCGACACAAAAGGATCAGAACTGACTATGATCGTTGAGTAAACAACAAAACATGCCATTGAATCCGAGGCGGCTGAGAAATACGAGGGTTCCTTGACAGAAAGAATCCAATCAGTTGCAGTAATCCGTTCGATTGATTTATCCAGTCATTGATTCTGGAGCCAACTGACTGCCTACGTATCAACTCTAACTGCACATGCTGCCAAATGAAACAGTCCAAACATTTTTCTTCATGATTTGAATAGTCTGACGTCCTATTTGCGCGGACATTACCCCAATTAAATCGAACATTTTGTAAAAAAATTCGATTTCAATTGAAAAATACCATTCAAATTCCATTTCAATCCGTCCTGATATTCTGGTCTCTGATCCTACTTAAACTTGTTGAAGTGACGATGACTTTAACATCAAAGCATTCGGTTCAGCCATGCACGACGGTGAGAGGCAGATTGGATGATCTTGAGCAATTAAACAAACAGGCTAGTGATGATCGGCTGTTGATAACATAGATCAAATGGTTTGGAAGGCGACCCTTTTGTATTATGCAGAGATGAATCTAGATGGTTAATTAATTGAAGTACAAAATTCGTGACATACTTTTCGTTATTTCGAATTCTAGCTGGATAAATACAAATAATCTTCACAAGCCTCTATAGAAACGATACTGTCTAGTTATTTTGAAACCGACTGATTATCATTAAAATAATCCATTTTGATAAAGATTTTATTGATTAATAATATATATAATTTTTATAATGACACTTGATTTAGAAACTATCTCTCACACGTAACTTACTCAGAATCTAAAATAATATTAATATAATTATATGGCTCGGTGCACATCTACACCCAATGTCATCTCAAAATATAAAAATGCATATTTTTATAGTAATAGAGATCGTTAAATGCATGGCCATTTTTACTAAACGCATGACACATTTTTATATATTACAAAAGTTCCAATAAATTATATAAATATAAAATTAGTATCATTTTTCATTAAACTTATCAAATTATCACATTTTTAAAAATATATGACCGTATATACACTACGATACCATAACGTAACAAAAAGCAATATTATAAAATCAGTAGTCATATTTTACAAATAATGATGAATTTGAGATCTTTATATTGTTATAATTCATATTCGTAGTCCTTAATATTTATTTAATTGCTTGATAATTAAATTAACTAACTTTAAACAAATAATTTTACAAAATTAAATTTATTTTTTTAACTCCGATCTAACCAGGACGGTCCTGGTCAGGAATGTCCCATGTTTATTTTTTTAAATTTTTTTAAAGCTCCGTAACGGAGCTGCCAAGCTCCGATCAGCTTGGTTGGAGTAATGGCCAGAGCTCCGGTAATGGATCTTCGTGTTCGTTCTTAGTGTTCTTCGTGTTTTTCAAAGTTTATTCGATTTATTTGTTCGGATAATATGATTGGATTAAATAAACATATTTAGATGTTTTGTAGGTAAAATTGTAATTATTTATAACTGTAGTATTATTTTATGAATTATAATTGTTATGGTATTATTTATAATATATAAAAATACATCATGCGTTTAGTAAAAGTCGTCCGGAGTTTAAAATTCATGTTACTAATTTGTGTTGAAACTACAAAACAAAGAAGAACATCCTCGCTTCTAGCCCAAAAGGTGGTTCACTTTGGTATGAACGAAAATCCTGTGCTGTTGTAAACTGCTGAATCTATAAACCAAGACCTTTTGCCTATAAATAGCAACATCATTGAATCTCAGAATATACTCATTTGGATTCACTGTGAGTAACCAATCAAATATGAATGATCTACTTGATGACAACAATGACTTCGAATCAAACAGAACATCAATAGAGCTAGCTACTACAAGCGACTGGATAACGTCGTCTGGCTCCTCCAGCTTCACGTCAGAATCTTCAAACAACCGCGACTTTGAAAATGGCTCGTTGCAGGCTGAGATTGCGAATCTCCCGATTGCCAAGCAGATCAAGGTGTCTGTGTTTGCTGATAATGAAGGGAATAAGAGGCTGGTTGATGTTACCAAACTTGAGCCAATGGAGAGGCATTTATTTGTGAACAGGATCATTAAGCACATTGAGCATGATAATCTTGGCCTCGTGCACAAGATGAAGAAAAGATTGGACAAGTAAGTTATAGTGCAATTCAAACCACATGTATGCAGATGGAGTTAAAATTTAATATTCTTTTTTATATACTCCATCCGTCCCAATATCAACTTTCCATTCTCCGTTATAACTTGTCTCAATCACAACTTCAAATACTTTAAAGTTTAAACGGATACATATCACATACTTTTCTCACTATCTCACTTCTCTCCCACCCCCTCTTATTATATCACACTTTTAATCCAATTTACATACCATTTATAAATTATTCTAATCATTTACATAATTTAATCTTAAAATCATGTATGGAACAAGTTATTTCTAATATTATAAGGTAAAATGGTACACATAGAAGGATGGAGTGGATATGGCATCATGCCTTAAATTTCAATTCTAATTCGATTTATATGAACTCCATCAATTTGCACTCCATCAAACTGCAGGGCCGGAGTAAAACAAACGTCGATTAAAGTGAGATTTAACAATTTAAAAGTAGAAGCGAAATGTCAGGTAGTCCACGGGAAACCCCTACCTACTCTATGGAATGCTCTTGTCGGTATGTTTTCGGTGAGTATACACCCAACTTATTTGACTATAAACTTCAATTTTAACTTGATCTTTATATTTTATACTCATTTTAATAATTTCACCTAGGTAATATTGTACAAGTATAATTTTTTAATAGTTCTATTTTAAACTAACTTTTCATTTGGTCAATCATTTTCGACTTATTTACAATTAATTTTTCTGACTCTTAAAAATGATAAACTTAGAAAGTTATTAAGTAATGATTAAACTGACTGTTAGCCTTTCTGTTAGAACTTAGTGTTGGTCACTCAATTTAGGCGCGAAGCTATCAAATATGAATTTCCATCGAGAGCTTGGCATACTGTTCATCGCTTTCTACACCTACAAATTAACCAAAAGAGTTCTGAAATGATCATCAAGAAATTTTACGATTTACGAACTCTTTGCGAGTTATTTCTGAACGAAAATGGTGAATTTGGTGTAACAGGACGTCACCAAGCTTGCTGGTTTGTCATCGAAACCTGCCACGATAGGCATCCTTAACGATGTTAGCGGAATTATTAAGCCTGGAAGGTATGTTATACATCCCTTTTGTCACTTCTCTGTTAACCACTAAAGAGATGCAAATTGTTCTTCTTAACCAGATCAACTGTTTGATGAAATGTCTCAATGAGAAGTCGATTTGCTTTTACTTGTGTTACATTGCACCTTAAGCACTGTTTACACTCCACTATTCGTAATGATTATTAAATGTGATTTAATCGAGTTATCTTTTGATTCTATTGCTTTGGCAGGATGACTCTATTGCTTGGTCCACCAGGGTGTGGAAAGACTTCTCTGTTGAAAGCACTTTCGGCAAATCTAGACAAGTCTCTGAAGGTCTTTCCCTTCCCTTCTTATGTAGAGCCTGATATATGTCAAAGTATGTTTATTAACAAAACTTCTTTGAGCCAAGGGAGTCATTATAAATGCCGGGCTGCTCTGCAGCACAGTCTTGTATAAAAAATGGCATTGGTTTTCTTTTGTGTTCGATATCGTGGTTCCTTAAATTGTATTGAAATGATGGTTTGTTGTCAGGTTGCAGGAGAGATTTCATACAATGGATATAAACTAGAGGAATTTGTTCCCCAGAAAACTTCATCTTATATTAGCCAAAACGATATGCACATCCCTGCGATGACAGTCCGAGAAACACTTGATTTCTCATCTCGCTGCCAGGGTGTTGGATGCAGAAAAGGTTAGTCTTCTAATTAAATCCATATCAGTTAGGAAATTGAAATTCTTCCATATATGATATGTATCTTTGCTTTCTTCTGGTGAAGATATTATGATTGAGCTTGCACAAAGGGAGACAGAGGCAAACCTTATTCCTGATCCAGATGTAGATACGTACATGAAGGTAGTGCCCACTACTAGCTTATTTCCTATGTGCATCTTTCAGTCAATAATGTTGAATGTGACATGAAAAGTTAAGACCAACCCAAGTTTCTTCTAACACACTGCTTGCACAGGCAATTGCTGCAGAAGGTCAAGAAACAACATTGCAAACAGACTACATACTAAAAGTACTTCAACTTTCCTTTGATCATCTTGTATCAAGATGGTATATACTGATTACAAATTCTTCTCCTCTTCTCAGATTCTAGGACTTGATATCTGTTCGGATACACTTGTTGGAAATGCAATGAGGGTAGGCATTTCTGGTGGTGAAAAGAAAAGATTGACAATGGGTAATTATTATCTACTTGAGAGTTTTAATTGGCGAAGCATAAGTTGGTCTCTTTGACATAGATGTTTTTCTCCATGATTGGGACTGAGGAATTTCATTGGTCTATGTAATATAGGTGAGATGATTGTCGGTCCAGCTAGAGCTTTGTTTTTGGATGAAATCTCGAATGGCTTAGACAGTTCAACCACGTATCAGATTGTCTCTTGTCTTCAACAACTGGCTCACTTCACTGGTGCTACAGTAATGGTCTCTCTTCTCCAGCCAGCACCTGAAACGTTCAATCTCTTTGATGATATCATCGTAATGGCTGAAGGAAAGACCGTCTATCAGGGATCAAGAGATGATGTCTTAGAATTCTTCCACAGCTGTGGATTTAGTTGTCCAAAAAGAAAAGGGTTATCTGATTTTCTTCAAGAGGTAAGTGTATCTTGATGGTGTTGGTGATTTGATGGTTTTAATAGATTAAGCCGTTAAAGGTACTTATAAGTTACTACTCTGCAGGTCATCTCAAGAAAGGATCAAGAACAGTACTGGCACCAAACGAAACAAACCTACAGTTTTATTTCAGTTGATATGTTCGTGAAGAAATTTGAGGAGTCTCCCCATGGAAAGATTCTTTTAAAGGATCTTTCTGTGCCATTTGACAAGGCCAGTAGCCCCCAGAGTGCAATAACTCATTATCACTATTCTCTTTCAAAATGGTCTCTCTTTAAAGCCTGCATTCGGAGGGAACTTCTTCTCATGAAAAGAAACACTTTCATCTATGTGTTTAAATCTGTAGAGGTTAATTTTTAACCATACTGCTTACAATATACACAAGTCTAAGACATCATTTAAAACATAAAATTTCACTAAGATTACCTTCTCATGCAGCTGATCATAGTTGCATCTGTCATGATGACCGTGTTCATCCGAAGTCAGATGGCTATTGATATTGTCCATGCAAATTATTACCTTGGTGCTCTTTTTTATGCGCTCATCATTCTCCTTGTTGATGGATTCCCTGAGCTTGCTATGACTATTGAAAGACTTCCAGTTTTCTATAAACAGAGGGACTTGAACTTTTACCCAGCTTGGGCATATGCAGTTCCAGCTGCCGTTCTCAAGATTCCTTTATCAATTTTTGAATCCATACTGTGGACATCACTAACTTACTATACTGTCGGCTATACTCCTGAAATAGGAAGGTTAGTAACATAAATTAACCATCTAAATGCGTGTACGTTCTTCCTCATTTCTAGTTGTTTCCTGCAATCTGATTGTGTATTCAAGGTAGATTGATAGAGTTTATGAACAATATCCAGCCTAGGTTCCTGTAAAATGTCCGTCATGAAAATTTCAATTTTCTATTATGATAATGAAATCAACTAATAATAATGTGCTTTGTCTTTCAGGTTCCTAAGCCAGGCGGTGTTATTTTTTGCTTTACACCTCACCTCAATCTCTTTGTTCCGTTTCATGGCATCTATCACACAAACAATGGTTGCAGCTGCAACAGCTGGAAGTTTGACCCTGATGTTCGTGTGCTTATTTGGTGGGTTTGTAATTCCGAAACGTAAGCACTCTAAACTCCCTTCCCATCCTTATTGTGCAAGAGTTATGTCTCCTTTCCCACACAAGAAAAAATTGACTTAAAAAACCTGTGAATGTATGCAGCATCCATGCCAGTCTATATAGACTGGGGATTCTGGTTGTCACCTCTTACTTATGGAGAGATAGGCCTTGCAGTAAATGAATTTCTTGCTCCGAGGTGGCAAAAGGTAAATGCACAAGCGTAAAAAGCTAGTCTTATAGAATCACAAGTGTGTTCGTTTGACTGCTTAGTAAAAGCAATTACAGATCATTACATTTTCCTTGGTGAGTGTTATGTGTTTAGACACTTGTACTATTGTTCAATGTCCTAGTTACTAGTTTCAATACATTAGGTCATTAGCTAGTATCGATATAAATGCATATAATATGTACCATTCCCTAGAACTAGAATCTCTACGCAGGGCTTCTGCTTATAACATCTAGCATCTTTTCTTGGTTACAGACAATCTCAGGTAATCTAACAATGGGACAAGAGATACTGGAGAGCCGCGGGCTAAACTTTGGTCAAAGTTGGCTTTGGGTGTCAGTTGGTGCTCTTCTTGGGTTTGCCTTCGTCTTCAACATAGGGTTTATCTTGGCCTTGAGCTTTTTAAGACGTAAATATTTCTGGTATAATATATTCTGATTATGAGATGAGTACAGAAGTTAATTCTTAACTTTTCAAAATATGTGCAGCTCCTGGATCTCGTGCTATTGTTTCAAGTGAGAAGCTTTCCCGATCGGAAGAAAGCGAACATAGTATTCTCACGGCGTCACGGTCCACCATCCATCTCCTTAATACTAAAGTGGAAAACCATAAAGGTTTACCGATCTTTCTTCAATTTTGATTTCGTTATGTTCAATTGAGTAACCTGATACTTTCTTTAATATACTCCTAAATTGTTTCGGTGTTTCACTTTGCTAATATTCTATCATATGCCACAGGGAAACTGGTTTTGCCCTTTGAACCTTTGGCTGTTGTCTTTCAAAATGTGAACTACTACGTTGACACACCTCCTGTAAGAACAAATCGTGCAAAACCTTTTCATCTTGAATGAACTTACTGTACCAAATTAAGGCAGCCAGGTCCATGAGAAGAGATTTGCTAATTTAAGTTTTTTCCCAGGCAATGAAGGAACGTGGTTTCACCGACAAAAAGTTTCAACTTCTTTCTGATGTCACCGGTGCATTTAGGCCAGGTGTGCTAACAGCACTTATGGGTGTTAGCGGAGCTGGAAAAACAACTCTTCTTGATGTCCTGGCTGGCAGAAAGACAAGTGGCTGTGTTGAAGGAGAAATTATAATTGGCGGGTATCCTAAAATTCAAAGCACATTTGCCAGGTGTTCAGGTTACTGTGAGCAGACTGACGTACATTCTCCTCAAATTACTGTGGAGGAATCCATGATATTCTCTGCTTGGCTGCGTCTTGATGCCACAATTGATTCAAAAACAAAATATGTATGACATCCCGAGTTATTTTTGATATTTTTCCTCTGCTCATTCAATTTAATTTAATCCATCTAATGTTCCATGGAAAAATTACACAGGAATTTGTGAAGGAGGTCCTTGAGACCATAGAACTAGACGAACTAAAAGATGCACTAGTTGGAATGCCAGGTATTGACGGTCTATCGACTGAGCAACGAAAGCGACTGACTATAGCTGTGGAGCTTGTTGCTAACCCTTCCATTATCTTCATGGATGAACCAACAACTGGATTGGATGCTAGAGCAGCTGCGATTGTGATGCGAGCAGTAAAAAATGTGGCAGATACCGGGCGCACAATCGTTTGCACCATTCACCAACCAAGTATTGACATTTTCGAAGCATTTGATGAGGTACGGTGATGTGGGTCGCTTAATGCAAGAGTCTGATTAAATAAATATCTTTAGAATGTTTTACGACCTCAAGCTTAGGCAATTGTCTTCTTTTGGAATAATCTAGAAACGTTTCACCACTGTCTGCTCTCGTCTACCTGTTCTATTGCTCAGAATTTCACAGAAGCTTTTGTCTCATTTTCATTGAATGAGGAACATTGAAATATCAATCTTTTTACCCTGATGAGCTGAAGAGCTAATGGTATGAAAATGTAACTTGAACAACTCAGTAGGAGAATGATTTTGGTCGATTGCCAGTCTGATTGTCGGGCAACCTTCTAGTTTTCGGATCACTCAAGATTGTTACTTCTCTATTTTATATTGGTTAGCATGCTATAATCTATATTTTGAATAACATGGTTATATCATGAAAGGCAACACAAATTACTCCTACCAGAAGAACTTTCCATCTTACATTGCTGATATATATACTCTCTAAAACTTTTTGTAGCTGGTTCTCCTGAAAACTGGTGGCCGAGTGACTTATTATGGACCTCTGGGACAGAATTCCTGTGATGTAATTAAATACTTTGAGGTGAGCTTATGTGGAAACTGATACACATTGAAAACATTGTTTTACACCCATAAGAGACTACTATATGGATAGGAGAAGTCATCCTTTACAACATTCTCTGCTCTTCGTATCAGAGAATACCAGGAGTGCCGAAGATTGTTGATAAGTGCAATCCAGCTACCTGGATACTAGAGGTTACTTCTACATCATCAGAGGCTGAAATTGGAGTAGACTTCTCTCAGATCTACAACAATTCTGCGTTACACGAGTGAGTCTGCTAAACATCCAACTTATAAATTTAGTGGGTTTGAAATTTCATGTGGTCAAATGCTGGTAACTTGACGATTATTGCAGAGGTGATGCAAAATACTGGCATATTTCATCCTTTTCCATGATTCAAAAGTCATTTCTCTTGCCAGCTTTTGATCATCATTGCAACATTCTTACAATTGAAAATCGATCTGTATACATGATAGCTTTCACTTAGACAGCCTAAATATTTGCATCATTAAAAAAATTAGTATGAATGCATAGGAAGCCCTGATTTTGAAAGATTTTAAGAATCATTGCAATTTCTTACAATTTTAAATAGATTTGTATACATGATAGCTGATATTTCACTTTGACAGCCTAAAACTATGCATCATTAATAATTTTTAGTATGGATGCATAAGTACAAAGAGAAATCCTTTTTTTACTTAGTGCCCTGAATTTGTTTAACCCTGAATTTTGGCAGTCACCTAGTCCGACCCTGGATGTTAGTCTTTTCCTGAGTGTCTCCATAATTACTATTTGTCACGTAAACTTTTTAGTTTTCTCGACAAAATATGTACTAATTGTGTGTGGACTAGAATTTTCCTGTATTACGTATTTGCATGTAAAACTGCTAAATTGCAAAAGATCATGTGTTAACTGATAACTGGGTGTCCCAAAATTCAGAGTATACCTGTTGCCTTACATTTACAATTAGTGCTTTCCTCTGCTAAATGGTATTTGCAATTGCTGATGTAAACCTGTAAAGCAACTGCCACATGTAATTTACCTTTTATGCTGCTTGTAGGAAGAATAGAGAGCTAGTCAAACAGCTCAGCATGCCGTCTCATGGTTCAAGAGATTTGCATTTCCCAACACCCTATGCACAAACAAGTTGGGGACAGTTCAAAACATGCCTCTGGAAGCAGCACTGGTCTTACTGGCGAAGCCCTTCGTACAATCTGATGCGCTTCATACATACATTGTTCACATCTTTCGTTATTGGATTGCTGTTTTGGGATCAAGGAGAAACCATGTGAGTAAAATTATGTTGAACATTTAACAGATGGCATGACTTTCCATTTTCTATGTGAGTGAAATTTAAACCTATGCCCACCGATATATGTGTTGTGTGTTTTCAAGGAACAATGCTTCTCTAATAAGATTATCTTGTGCATAGACAACATGTGGGATAATGAGGATTCTTTTCATGTTAATGACCCTGAATTATTCAAGCAGAAGTCCTGCTATGATGCAATGGGTTTCTTTGAAGAAGAGTCAACTTACACACATACGTCTGCAGACTCTCTGCATCAAAATTAGAATGTGCTAAATCCTTGTGTTCAAAATGACCAATAAATTTTGCACCTGCAAAAGATTTCTCTGGCCCAACTCTAATATTCTTCTTTTGTTCCATCAGAAAAAATGAACAGGACGTCATTAGTATAATGGCTTCAATGTTCAGTGCCACCGTCTTTTCTGGCATTCAGCGTTCCTCTTCGGTTTTACCTCAAGTTGGAAATGAGAGAACAGCATTTTATAGGGAAAGATTTGCTGGAATGTATGCCTCATGGGCATATTCAGCTGCACAGGTATATCTGCTACATGTTAGAATAAGTAAGCTATAACGTGTAATCTTCTTATCATCTGCTACTGATGAGAATTGTTGCTATCTACCTGTCCATTTTAATATTTAATACAATTTCTTCTGTCAATGTAAATTGCTTATTGTATTTATCGAATTCTTTACTTCAATATTTTAATTCTATACCAAGTAATATGGTTGATTTGCAGGTCGTGATTGAAGTTCCTTATATGATGGTC
Organism: Plantago elongata; assembly: GCA_036897095.1. Classification (NCBI taxonomy): domain Eukaryota; kingdom Viridiplantae; phylum Streptophyta; class Magnoliopsida; order Lamiales; family Plantaginaceae; genus Plantago; species Plantago elongata. The sequence continues at coordinate 12,817 of JAYMSP010000532.1, forward strand.
CAGTCACTTGCATTTACTGTCATTACATATCCAATGGTTGGATACTTCTGGTCAGCAAGTAAGATCGTTTGGTACTTCTATACCATGTTCTGCACATTGGCATTCTTTACTTATCAAGGAATGTTCTTAGTTGCAATAACACCAAGCTACCCGCTAGCTGCAATCATGCAGTCAATGTTTTACTCTGTGTACAACCTGTTTGCTGGTTTCCTGATTCCTGGCCCGGTAAGCAATTTGGTTCTGTTTTAATTTATGGTGCTCAATACTTGTTGAAGTAAAAAAGGGAGAAAAAAAATAGAAGATTAAAGTTGTTTCAAGCCTGAAAAGTAAAAAGTAAAAACACTCGCAGTCTTGTATGATTTTTCCCATGCACCTCCTTAAGATGCCCAGGTTAACTGAGCGTTAAGCTATGTGGTGATGTAAATTTCACTGTTTTATTACCCTTAAGTTTGTGTTTCCGTGCTCATGTAGAAATGCTTTTTTGCAGCAAATTCCAATATGGTGGAGATGGTTTTACTACGCATCTCCCACCTCTTGGACGATGAACGGTATGCTGAATTCACAATATGGAGATGTTGAGATGGAGGTTGCAGTGTTTGGAGAGACTAAAACCATAGCTGCCTTCTTAAGGGACTTCTATGGGTTTCATTATAATCAATTACCTCTTGTGGCTGTAATGTTAATGCTATACCCCATTGTCTTTGCTCTACTTTTTGCTTATTGTATTGGAAAGTTGAATTTCCAGAGGAGATAAATAACAATACACTTCATTTCACTATTTCGGTAAAATGTAAAAATAGTGTAGAAAAAATAGATTAGCTGTATGTAACTCAAAATGATATTTATATATATATATTTTTGTAAGCCAATAACATTTATGTTGATATATATATGTAAATGAAATACATGGAATTTGATATGAGACGGAGTAAAATGGAAAACAAAACATTCAAACGGGAGAAAATTGCAAGTGGAGAGAAGAGACCACTTTCCCGCTCATACACATCATCGTTCCCATTCGAATTCTGAAAATGGCACAAATCGAAATTTTACTTTTTCTCCAGAGATATAAAACGCTAAAAACAGGCAAATTATAGTGTCGTTTTGTTTTCCATTATTTGTCGGAAAAGCTAAAATGGCTTCACGATTAGGTATACAGTAATTTGTTACTGATTAATCGATTTTCTGATGGAATCAATTACTATTTTATACATAAACACTTGATAACGGTGAAATTGCAGGTGATCTATGGTCGAAAATCATTGAAGAAGAACAAGAAGACCAAAACGAGCAGCTGTCACCGGAGCCTGAAATCTCTGTAGTTTATCAGCGGCCAAAACCTAGACCCTTGCCCCGAAAAGAAGTGCCGCCTAGGTACACTTCTCCTTCAGAGGATTGCTTATTCTTCTTTTAGCTGTTTCAATTTACTTAGCTGTTTTGTTTGTACATTGCAGGAGGCAATCGAATACGAGTACTTCGAACGAGAGCCGGAAGAGTCTAGCTCCTGTTAAGCGAATCAGCTGGGACCGTGCCCTCTCCACTAGGTAAGTGTCCACGGAGGGTTGGTTTTGTGGAGGCATAATGTGGTTTTATATTTCAGCAGATGCATTACTGTGTGTAGTTTTTATATAGGATCATTGGGCATGTAGAGATTTTGTTTTATGATTACTAATACAAAGTGGAGTAGATTTCGTAAAGCGTTGTAAATTACTTGGTACATTGATTGTACTATTGTAGGGCATGGTCAAGTTGTGTTAAGTACCCAATTCAAGATTCCTGTCTTTCTTGACTGAGTTGGTGCATTGTGGATGACACTAATGTCGGTCTTCCAGTTATGTGATCTCTATACATGAAAGGTTGAACTATGCTAGCTACTAAAGAAGTTCATTTTCAAATACAGAGGAAGGATAAGCGTTGCTGCCACTGCGTGTTTGGATAATCAACCACATCAAAGGAAACCTAGAAAGAATGCTAAACCACCACTTCCAAGAGTAAGGAAGTCTGCTATTATGAATTTATGCTTAATTTAACTTGCAAGTTGTCCCCTTGCTTCAAAAGTTTCATCCTTCAGGTGTGCTGTCGTTTTTTTCCTATTTGAATTTATGTTCATACTCCTGTTCCAAAAAAATATGAGCTCATGAGCTAATTTCATTACTTCTATCTACCATTAGCTTGTGTTCTGGACATATTTACCCCTAATTATCACATGGTATATTTTCCAAGTTCAACTGAAAGAAATCATAACTCATAAGTACTGGTAGGATGGTGTATATAAACATAAATTGCTAAGAAAAAAGGTTTCTGGATACGTGTGTAAATATATTTTGAGCCTATCTATTTGGAGGACTTAAAAGACAGTAAGTATCACCAGCTGACCAGTGTACTCAGAAGATAGCAGCTGATAGTTTATTTTGCCCTTTCTCACTTCTTTTTTTCTTTCTTTTTTCTCAACAGAGGAAGGCTTTACAACCTCCAAACTATGACAAAGAACGAGAATATTTCCAGGAGGTAGATGCCTTTGAATTACTAGAGGAAAGCCCATCACCCAAAAAATCTGCTACATGGACAATGGGGACCACAGTCGAAGATGTGGTCATACCACACATATCTTCTGTATTACAAAAATGGCTGATCTCCAAGAAGCTAAACCGACCATATGGATTTCCCGGTTCACTTTCTAAAATATTGGAAACTCCCATGCTATCTAAGGATCCAAATTGCCAGGATATGTTTTCATCTTCAACGCTGAAGGATCTTGGAAGGGACTCTCTGGAACTTCATTCGAGATTGAATTCTATCCGAGGAACAGTCAGTTCGAGCCTCAACATTAAGCGTACCTGTGCAACTCCCACGTGGGAGACATCTGAAGATATAGAACTCGCAATTAAGAATCTTTCGTTATCTCCTTCACCTGACAATCACTGCTGGAATTCTTTTTCAGCTCTTTTGAGTGCTTGTGAGCAGACAACCCCTTCTACATTTAAAGACATGTTACTGAGCTACTGGTTTGTTTCTCTCTTCGGACTTTACGAGCAATTTACTTTCCTCATCTAGCAAGCTAGATGTTCGTGTAAAGTTTTTAAATGGTTCTTTGATGAACAGTTGGCTTTTGAAACCTAAATGCCAGCCTCATACTTCACCACTTGAATTTTATTTATTTACGTCTGAAATTGAAAATAATTTTTGAGATCATAATTAGATGTACATATATTTTGTTTTTCTTCGTTTAAAAACTTATGTACCTAGACACCACATTATTGGAAGGAGCTAGAAAGAATACAACTAGGTTAGGATGGCCATCAAAGTCACTCCAAATGGATTTTAATCATGAACAGGGGTGTATATACTGAACATAAAACAGAGCTGCCGTACTGTGGTTAATTATTACATTCCAAGATTATATTCTAGAAAAAGAGGAAGGAAAGATTGATCAGCATTAGTTTCAAAGGATATTGAATTCTTTTGATCTACCATAGTTCATTTTGATCAGGTCTAAAGCTTAGAACTGAATTGGCAGAACATATCATGGTTATTGTTATTATCCATTTTAACTTATCTCAAAGTATAAGCTCCATTGTGCTAATTGTGTTTTAGTCACTTACCTTTATTTTGTTGCCTTGCTCGGGAACAGCGGCCAAGAAAGTATTTCCAAGGTTGGAGAAGGAACATATGGAGAAGCTTTCAAGGTTGGAGACTATGTCTGCAAAATTGTCCCCTTTGATGGTAATTTCCGTGTAAATGGAGAATTGCAGAAGGTATAATCCTACTTAACCCTTTATTGGTTTAGACGTCAAGTAAGAAAGTTAAAGAAGACTGCTTTTCAGTTTGTCAAGGGCTGCATGAATAGTTTAGTTCCCTGAGCCGTCTAGGCTCTAGATGCTATTTGGCTCACAGATGTCTTGTCCTACATGTTTCCATCATTTCTCGTTTTCTCACTGGAAAGTAGCTGCATATATTATGAGCAGTTGTCCTTTCTGAGCGTGATTAAGAAATTTTAAGGGTTCCAGTCTTTCTAATGTTCATTGGGAGCACAAGTGTCTGGCTGTTTGGTTACTGTCATTGATTGGAGTTGTTCAATTCTTTGCCTTCATGCTTCAGAAATCAGAGGAATTACTCGACGAAGTTATACTTTCCAGAACTCTTAATCACCTTAGAGGACATGAGGATCAAGTTTCTAATGCCTGCACTTCATTCATACAAACAGTAGAGTAAGTTCACCATCTAATGGCTGCACTACGTTCATCCAGAAACAACTCAATTATTTGATTGTTTTGACACCTAATCTGTGATTTCCAAATAGCAATTACTTGCATGAGATATGTCCTTCCCTTCCTATAAAACTTGTTTCTTGTATATGCGATTAAGTAAATTTTGATTGCATCAACTGTTTCAATTCAAATATACTGACCTATACGGTACCATTCATGCCCATAGTTTGAGAGTGTGCCAAGGCCACTATGATTCTACCCTAATAAGTGCATGGGAGAATTGGGACGAGAAACATGGTTCAGAAAATGACCATCCTAGAGAATTTCCTGAAAATCAGGTAAGCTCTCATGTAATTGTCTCTGAGTTTGATTTAATTGGTCTAGAAATAAGCAGATAATGGTAATTATATTGTCCATGTCAAGCTGTGTGATTCTGTAAATTGTTTGCAGTGCTATGTGGTGTTTGTTCTACAACATGGCGGTCGAGATTTGGAGAACTTTGTGCTATTGAATTTTGATGAAGCACGGAGTTTATTAGTTCAGGTAAATACATGAAAAGATCTTATATATTGACCTGATCTGCATAACTGCATTCATTTCTATCTAGTCTACTGGTGATGATGTATATATTGCAGGTGACATTGGCTTTGGCTGTAGCTGAAGCTGCATATGAATTTGAACATCGAGATTTGCACTGGTAATTTCTATCGTTGCTTTAATTTGTTAGGGTATACATTTTTCATTTTTGCTTTCTTCAAGTGTTGTGCTGCTTATAAAGATTTTTTTGTGGGTTCTTTTGTATACCCTAAACAGGGGAAATATACTCTTAAGCCGGAAGGAATCTGCATCTCTTCTATTCGTTCTTGAAGGGAAAAATGTACACGTCAAAACCTTTGGATTGCACATATCAATAATCGATTTTACCCTTTCAAGGATTAACACAGGTTTGGTTCCAGTTTCTTGAATATTTCCTTTTAAGTATATGGCCGAGTAATTAACTAGGTTGAATTGATTATATATCAGGTGAAGATGTCTTTTTCCTGGACCTATCATCAGATCCAGAACTTTTTGAGGGTCCGAAGGGAGACAAACAAGTAAGATAGCAAATCTAATCATTTATCTCGCACCTGAAACATTTCTGATGAATTGATCTTATTACAATGATAATTGCAGGCAGATACATACAGAAAAATGAGAGATGTCACACAGGAACATTGGGAAGGAAGGTAGATGTTTAGAATTTTGAGTTTCTTTTGATGTCATAATTGAGACATAAGTAGATTATTTGTGTACTCATAACTCATATTGCTAGTACTAGCCATCTTAAATTGTGCCCGAGTCATTAAAAACTCCATGGGTATATTTAAATCTGGGTCAAAGAAACCAATAAATGGAAATGTTTTGATTTACCGTGTGGAACTAAACCTTACTAACTTCACTTGAACCAATGAAGTAATGAACCCTTGCCTTATCATCTCTTAATACTAACGGTGATGTTGCTGTTGATTACAGTTTCCCAAAGACGAATGTGTTATGGCTGCAATACCTGGTTGACATCTTGCTATTGAAGAAGTCCTATGTAAGTCTCTCATGCCAACCACTTGATTTTTTACTTTCTGTCATGCATGCTAGAAGAGGTCTGTTTACTTGATGGACAAATGTTTCATTTCAAAACACTTCGCTGTAAAACCATTCCAAATTTTAATCATCTGTGTTTGCCTTCCCTCGTTATTTTAGGAGCGGACATCCAAAGATGAGAGAGAGCTGCGTTCTTTAAAGAAGCGCTTAAATAGCTATGATTCAGCTAAGGAAACATTCTTGAAGGACTCTTTCTTCGCTGACTTGTTGGTTCATGAATGAAGAACCAACACCTGTACACCATGATGGAGGACAATACCAATAGTCTCACTTGAATTGCCTCTGATATTGTGAGCGTAGAGTTGTATATAGTTCAGACTTCAGACAGTCTAATTAGAAGTCTACTTGTTTTGTATTCTCTCACTGTAGTGAACTATTACAAACATTGGATGAAGAATAACTTGTAACTTACTATCCCTTTGAGAAGGGATGTCTCATTTATCGATGTAAACACTACTGGATGCGAATTATTTTCAGCTATCTCATTTATACAACTTAAATGGTAATTGAGGTTCCATGCAAATTTATGATTATGAGAATTGATGGGCTTGATGCTAAATTTTATGTGAAAATAATTAATACTAGTATTTTCTTCGTCCGGAAACAAGTTTTCCACTTCAGACCTTTTGCAGTTAAATTTTTCTAACTTTAATTACATTAATTTTAAATGAAAAAAAATATAAAATGTTTAAAATTTTTATACAATACAAATTTAGCCGCAGTTTTCCCAATTCAAATCGGACAAATTGCAACTGGGGTGAAGATACCATTTTCCCGCTCATACCCATGAACTCATCGTTGACATTCGAATTCTGAAAATATAGTGTCGTTTCATTTTCCACCTGGGAATACTTGTCGGAAAAGCTAAAATGGCTGCACAATTAGGTATGCACTATACGGTGGTTTGGTACTATTAATGGATTTTCATGGTGGAATCAATTACTACTGAGTTATACATAAATGAATGCAGGTGATCTATGGTCGAAAATCATCGAAGAAGAACAAGAACACCAAAACGAGCAGCTGTCAGTTGAGTCGCCGGAGCTGGAAATCGCTGTAGTTTATCAGCGGCCAAAACAAGTGCACCCTAGGTAGGTAGTAGGTACACTTCTCCTTCAGACGATTGTTCCTTGTTCTTTTAGGTGTTTCTATTTGCTTTTGTTAGTTGTTTAGTTTGTGTTTTGCAGGAGGCAATCGAATATGAGTACTTCGAACGAGAGCTGGAAAAGTCTAGCTCCTGTTAAGCGAGTCAGTTGGGACCGTGCCCTCTCGACTAGGTACGTGCTGATGGAGGGTTGGCTGTGGTTGATTTTGTGTTGGACTTGGGGCGGAATGTGGTTTATTCGAGCAGATGCATTATTTGCAACATGCTTGTGTGTTTTAAGTCTTTTACTAGGATGATAGGGTATGTGGAGATTTTGTTTTTTGATTACTAATCCAATGTGGAGTAGCTTTTGTAAAGCATTGTGCGATTGGATAGTGTCCCAATTTACTCGAGTGTAATCATTTTGGTTAGCTGATTTGAATAAGGCTTAGAAAGTCTTACATCACTGATTTCATTAGGAAAGTGCTTCCCTTTTATTGATCCTTTTTAGTTTAAAGAGAAAAGAAAACACAAAGATTCTACTAGTCTTTCTTGACTGAGTTGGTGCATTGTGGATGACATTCATGTTGGTTTTCCAGTTATGTGATCTCTAGAAATGAAAGGTTGAACCATGGTAGCTACTAAAAGAAGTTCATTTTGAATACAGGGGAAGGATAAGTGTTGCTGCCAATCAACCACCTCTTCCAAGAGTAAGAAAATCTTATATATTGATTAATTGAAATCTGTCACTGCATTTCAAAATTTTCATATATCAGGTGTGCTGCCATTTATTTTCCTATTTGATTTTGTATATGTACTCCCAATGTCCCAAAAAGAGAGCTCATTAGCTCTTAATTTTTGTCCTGAAATATGAGCTCATTACATTATTAGCTCTTGATTTTATACATGTACTCAGAAGAAGGTTTTTGGAAGATTGAGCTGTAATCAGTACTAACAGTTTCGAGCTCTAATAACTCTCATTCACAGAGGAAGGAGAGGTCGCTGCACTGCAACATTGAGAATCAAATGGCCCCAAGGAAATCTAAGAAAAATGCTGAATCTCATAATCTACAAGTAACCCACCTCTTTCCAGCTATTTGTATACGAGTTTTGAATTTCGCCGTGTTGAATATTTCATTTCTTCTTTCATGTTGTGGGCTTGTAGCATCTGTACTCAATTTCGCGGGATGTGAATTAGGCAGTAGTTAGAATGTAGGATAGTCATTGAATATCCTAACTCCCCTTTTCTTTTTGTTTGTCTTCAACAGAAAAAAGACTTGCAGCCTCCCAAATTCGATTTATCTGAAGATATTGAAGCTGCAATCAGTAAACTATCTTTAGTCTCTACGGCTCAATTACCTGAAGATTGCCGTCCAAAACCTTTTTCAGCACTCCTTACCCTTTGTGGGCAGACATCTCCTTCAAAATTAGAAACCATGTTTCCTTTCTGGTAATCCTTTTAATATGTGCTCCTCGCTTATGAGTATTTTACTTTTCTCCCAATTGGTATTTTGCTCTTGCTTGCATATATTGGTTTCTTTTTAAACCTTGTTCATGCAAATAGTTTTTTTTAGCATGTATGGATTGTATAAAACCCAATGTAAACTTAAGCTTGCGCCATATTACAGATTCCTCCCTACACTAGATTGTGTTAGGGAGAAATAGAAGATTGCAGTAGTAGTTATATTGAAGTCCTTAGACCTAGTGAAACTTAAATGTTTGGCAGAGTGTAAGTCTTAAGAATAACTGAAGTTTTGGTACTTGATTGTATATTTAGGTATTCTGTTTTATGAATAACTAATATATATAATAATCCCGACTTTTCTCCTCGTCTCTATGGAATATATACTATATTATGTGTTAATCATGTTCCTTTGCTTTTACGGTGATGTTCTTAATAGTGACCAAGAGACTATTGTCAAGGTTGGAGAAGGAACATATGGAGAAGCTTTTAAAGTAGGTAACTTTGTCTTGAAGATCGTCCCTTTCGGTGGAGATTTTCTTGTAAATGGAGAACAGCAAAAGGTATTTATATATTTAGTTAGTAAGTTGGACGTAACAAAGGCTCTAACTTTCAATATACTTATTATCTCAAGATAGGAAACACTTACTTAACTCATGTCGTCATTCCTTCATGTTGTTCAGGAATCACAAGAATTACTTGACGAAGCTGTACTCTCCTTCACTCTCAATGAGCTTAGAGAAAATGCTGGTCAATTATCTAATGCTTGCAATACCTTCGTACGAACAGTAGAGTAAGCATTCTCTACCTATACTCAAATGAATTATTGGTGCATTGACCAATGCAGTTTTTGCTGGAGATGGTCCAGGTCATGGTTTAGGAAATAGATCAATGCAGTTTGTTGTTTGTTTACTCCCACTATATTCTCTGTTGTTGGAGGATTGGCTGCTCTATAATCAATTTGGTGTAACCTGGTTTAAATTGCACTTGCTGGTCTCAGATCTGTGATATAAAGTGCACCTTTTTCAGAATTTCTGCTGCTATGGTGGTAACCCTCACAAGGCCTGTCATTTTCTCTGCACCAAAACGGCATTTAAGAAAGGCGGTTATAGTCACTTAAACTGAGCATATTGACTTCTCAACACAAATTTCATACGACAAAATGGTTCATGCATCGTAAACACTCTCATTGCCAGTAAACTGCAACAACTTCGGTCCTGAAGATTTATCTTTATCGCTCATGTTACAACTTCTGTTAATTCTTTTCTTTCTTGCTCTTTTTTCTTCACGTCTAGTAACAGAACAATCACATGTCAATATGTCATGCCACTTTTTCTCAACTTGAATTTACAGTAGCAAAATATTTTGATACTTGATCTGTGATTTCCAAATGGTGGTTACTTGCATGAGATGGACTCTTCCGTTTCCATTAAATTTTATTTCGTCTACGTGTATTTAACAAAGTTTGGCACAGCCATTTCAATTAAAATGTACTGATTACCTACGTAACATTCATTTCCATAGTTTGAAAGTGTGCCAAGGCCGTTATGATCCTGCCCTAATAAGTGCATGGGAAAATTGGGACAAGAAACATCATTCAGAAAATGATCATCCTAAAGAATTTCCTGGAAATCAGGTACCTGAAATTGTCTCCGAGATCGATGTAATCGGTTTACATTGAGAGCAGGACATATAGAGGATAATATGTTTCTTTAATACATTGTCAATGTCAGGTCGATTGATTTTGTAAATGGTTTGGTTGTTTGCAGTGCTATGTGGTTTTCGGTCTACAACATGGTGGTCAGGATTTGGAAAAGTTTGTTCTCTTGAATTTTGATGAAGCACGGAGTTTATTAGTTCAGGTAAATATATGATATGAAATCATTTTTATATTGACCTGATTTGCATTCATTTATGTCTTGTCTACTGATGGCTGCTTATATATTGCAGGTGACATTGGCTTTGGCTGTAGCTGAAGCTGCATATGAATTTGAACATCGAGATTTGCACTGGTACATCTATCATAATTCTAATTTGTTACTGCATATAGTGTTCTAGTTCTTCCAGTGTCTTGTTTCTTGTGAAGTTTCTTAACTCAGCTTGCCAAGGTCCAAAAAAATAAGAAAGTCAAGAATTTTATTATTTTTTCACAATTTTTTTGAGTTTTAACGGTTTGATCGGCCGAGTTTCATAAAAGCTGCCGACGTAAATATTTTTCGTTATGGTTTTAATAGATTATGTTATTATTTCAATTTGTTCGGATTGAAAGTTACAATTAGGATTTAATGTATATTCGTTTATGTTTTAAAAGATAATGTGATGGTTTTAATGCGTCGGGATTGTATCTTTCAATTATTGTTTTAATCTCATTTGTTAAATAGTTAATCGATGGTATGATGGTTCTAATGATAGTATAAAGTAGGGGTGTATGCGGGCGGGTACAGACGGTTATTTGCAAAATTTTCAACTGACCAGTCTATGGTGGGTACGCCAAATCATTAACCGCGACGGGTATAATTTTATTCTAACCGTCGCGGGTCGGTTGACTACTTTAAGCGGGTGGTTGACAGGCGGGTTGACGGTTTGTTAACGTATACAAAAAATGACATATATGACGCATTAAAAAAAGATACATTATACTTCCTAACCTCTAAGTCTACAATTAACTAAACAATAAAAGAAACATAACACAATCTCAAGCATTAATATAAGTAGTCTAAGTACATAAAATTTCAAATACACAATAAGTTCATGAGTCGCACAAATTATAAAGGTTGTGACAAAAACTAAGATGGCATTAGTTTGCAATCTATGAGTAAATGAGAAAACGTAAAATTACAACCTAGGAGTAAATGAATAAATGAAATCTATTACTGTTAATCTAATACAATAAAATGTGATACATACTAGTAACATATATAGCAGGCGGATGTGCGGGTTGGCGGTTGGTCAACCACCAAACTGTCACCCACCTGCTTAATAGCTGGTTACAAATTTATAATTCGTAGGCGATTTTTGACAAAAGTTATAACCGTCGATGGCGGGTAGTTAGTGGGCGGTTTGGCGGGCAGAGCGGGCGGTTATTTTTTATGTACACCCTTAGTATAAAGATAAATTGTTATAGTTTTAAGTGATACTTTAATATTAGTAAACCAACAATAAATAAGTCTACAAGTTTCATGTATACCATTAAAACATCAATAAATAAATTTAATATAAGCTACTTGCAACATTTAGATATTATAATATTGTTGATGCAAATACAAACTAAGTTATTACGATTAGACTTGTTGGTGAACTTAGAGACTCTGTCGTTTGTTGCCTCAATACTGCAGTGACACATTTGAGAGATATATCCATCAAACTCGCGATGTTATCATCGATCAATACCTGCTTAAAAGTTAAAACTATAATGATTCTTATTAAAACTAGCACAATCGTGCTAAAAATAATAAAAAAAAGGATAAACACGAAATACAAGCTTAAAAACAGTAACATTGATTCATAAAATTATAACAGTGTCTTCTAATATGATAGCAATACCTCTTATAACTATAACAAATCAGGAACATGCAACACGAGCTAAAAATAATAAATTAATTCTTAGAATAATAACGATGTTTTTGAAAACAACAACAATGATTCTTAAAACTATAACAAAACATAATAATGCAAATGAGTTACATACAGTAACAAAATAGGAAAACACAACACAAACTAAAAACGATAAAGTTGATGCTTAAAATAATAATATTGTCTCTTAAAACTATATCAATGATTCTTAAAATTATAGTAAGGCAAAAACATGCAACGCAATCTAGAAACAATAATATTAATATATAAAATCATGATATAGTCTCTTAAAGCTACAACAATGCCTCTTAAAATTGTAATGGACATAACATGCACGACAAGCTAAACATAATAATATTGATGCTTAAAACTATGACAGTGACTCTTAAAAATATATCAATGCATCTTAAAACTATAATAACGCAGGATTACGACATGAACTAAAAATTATAAAAATGATTGTTAAAACATTAAGGTACGTACAAATTTGATTTTCAAACGTGAACATATTGTCATGATTGAATTTTAGATGTGGCGAGCAAGCCTCTTCATCATTCTGGATTTGTGAATTTGAACATTATAACTACCAGATCTGAAAGTTTTGAAGATCAAATCATGAAACACACACAAGCTAAAGACAGTAATATTGATGCTTAAAATTATAACATTGACTCGTAAATATATAACAATGTATCTTAAAACTATAACAAATCAGAAAAATGCAACACAAGCTAAAAATCATAAAAATAGTTGTTAAAACTGTAAGGTACGTACGATTTGTTGTTCAGATATAAGATATTTTTCAAATCTGAACAAATTTTCGTGAATGATTTCCAAATCTGGCGAGCTAGGTTCTTCGTCGTTTTGGAATTGTAAATTTGAACATTGTAGCAACTGGATCTAAAAGTTTTAAACATCTGAAAACTGAATCAAGAATCATGAAATACACAAAACACCCATAAAACACACACAAAACTCGGAATATATTGCAAGCACACACAAAAACAAAGAGGTTTTTACCTGATTGACGTCCATGGAAACTATTTGATTGAAATCCGGTGGAAACAAGGTAGAAACAGTGAAAATCCGACAAGAAAACGGTAGATCGAAGAGAGAAACTCACAAAAAACCACACAAACACATTTTACTATGTGTTTTTTCTTTTCTTTTTTTTTAATTTTCAGCATATTTGAGCTTTATGTATAGGCACCTGATCCGGTCTGTTTCTCAAAAAAATCGTATATGTTGTTCATTTAACCGGTTTTTATCATTAAAACCAAATTTTTTATATAATAAGGAAGTACTTTTACTATACTTAATCATTTTGATTTTGTCATACATTCTAAATAGGGGAAATATCCTCTTAAGTCGGAAAGAATCTGCATCTCTCACATTCATTCTCGAGGAGAAACCAGTAGTCATCAAAACCTTTGGACTGCATATATCGATAATCGATTTTACACTTTCGAGGATTAATACAGGTTTGGATCCAGCATTATGAGTTTCACTGATAAAGTATTTTGACCAAAAAATAACAAAGGTAAAATGATGATTTATCAGGTGAAGACATCCTTTTCCTGGACCTATCCTCAGATCCTGAACTTTTTAATGGTCCGAAGGGAGATATACAAGTAAGATAGTGAATTCGATTGCTATATCCATCTGAAAATCTCAGTTGGATTGATCTATCATAATTGTGAATGCAGGCAAATACATACAGAAAAATGAGACTTGCCACTCAGGAAGACTGGGAAGGAAGGTAGACACTTACAATTTGTGTTTCTTGTTGTTGTCAAAGTCGAGGCATCTGTAGGTTATTTACTTATTTATAATTCACATTAATATATAGTACTAGCCATTAATATATAGTGCTAGTAGAGCATTCTAGAGCAAACTGTCAGAACTGATTTATCAGTTAGTCTGATCTACTCGAAGAAGAATGAAAATAGCAAAAAGAATATCTAGTAAAGTAAAATACTTGGTTCCGTAATTTTTCCGTCATGAAATTAGCTTTGAATTTTAAATGAGCCTTCATGGGTAAACACACAAATCAGAGCAATGCAGGAAGCCAAGTAATGGAAAATGCTTTTATTAGTAAAACATCCACAGCAATGAGCTACCTAAAGAAAATTGAAAGATGTCACACGGGAAGTCCGGAAAGGGATGTACAATAACTCAGGTACTTATTAACAGTTAAGTGATTTGCTACATGTGACATGTGTGGATAGTTTGCATATTTTTGCGACTCATGTTGGTCTATCCATGTGTTCTTATCCATGAATTGCATTATCAATGAAAAAGTACTGCTTTTATTAAGCTTAGTTACTAGTAATCTGTTGTATTTTCCTTTTCGCCCCCTCTTGTGAGAAATAAGCCCCAAATTTGGAAGTTCATGGAGGCAATGGATGATATAGAACTAGAAACAGCAGTCATTGATGATGATGACTGATTCATTTTGGAAGTTTCACCTAATATAATTTCTAATTCTTACAGCTTCCCGAAGACAAATGTTTTATGGATGCAGTACTTGGTTGATATTTTGCTATCAAAAAAATCCTACGTAAGTCTCCTGTCATCTACTTGATGTCTATTCTTGTAAGATCCCCTACCCACGTGTTTGAAACACTCACCTTATTTTACAAGATTTGCTCAGACTTGATTCTCATTTATGTTCCACTCATCCTGAACTACTAGCTAGCTGTATTTGTTTACTAACCAAGTTTGCATATATTTTCCATGTTAAACCTTTGAGCAAGCTTGCCTCATAAAACTCTTATCTTTTAGGAGCAAACGACCAAACAGAAGAAAGAATTTCGTTCTTTCAAGAAGCGGTTAAATGGCTATGGTTCAGCTAAAGAAACATTCATGAAGGATTCTTTCTTTCATGACTTGTTGATTCATGAATGTTGAACCAACACTTAGACCTTGCCATTCGACAAAGGGCAATTGTAGTTGGTACATATGATCAAAATAGTTGTTAGGTATCAACCTTCTAAATTATCAACCTACTAGTAAATTAATGCTCCCTCCTCAGTTCCATTAGAAAGGCACTGTTAAGGTTCTCCATGCCTGTTCTAACGAAACAGTATAACTTATGAATAATTTGTGGTCAAAGATGAGAATGGAAGCTCGTATTCTACATTTTGATGTGGGATAGAAGTGTATATATTGCAGTCAGTGTACAACAATTAAAGGTATTATCGTAAATTTTCCTTTTATGTACAACTGTGCTGTCTTTTGAAGGCTATTCTGGATAATATAGTTAAAAGAAAAATATCTTTTATACTTTGGCAATATGTTTCTTTTACGCGCACCAAGTGAGTGTTTGCAGTGCATTATCACAAGTTTACGATGAGGATCCTTTTGACATAGAAGTGCTGTTAGTGAAAAGGAAGTGGTTATGAGGCATGAATGATATCATTAGTTTGATATTACAGATATGGTTGGTAGAGACTAAAGATTGATATGAGAAACCTAGTCAGATAATATACTTTTCGATTCAATGTGACGAAATTGACAGGCTCTGAGGGTCCCCTGTCAATTTTATCCGACTAAATGCACACATCTAGGACAATGTATATCAGCAAGAAAAGGTGAAAAAGCAGTTCATGGATCGGGTTTTCTTGGACTGATATAAAGTAGAGAGCTTTTCAAGGACAACAATTGCTGCTTTA
Source organism: Plantago elongata (assembly GCA_036897095.1). NCBI lineage: Eukaryota > Viridiplantae > Streptophyta > Magnoliopsida > Lamiales > Plantaginaceae > Plantago > Plantago elongata. The sequence goes on from JAYMSP010000532.1 coordinate 28,456, forward strand.
ATCTTTATACTAACATGCATGTTCTGAATGTTACACTACTAGCTAGTGTTCATTTGCTTGCTTCTGGTTCAGATCTGCCCTCATTTTCAAGGGCCAAAATCGAAGGCAGTCGATCTCAGGGACTAGACCATTCATTTTGGATACATGTGCATCAAAGTAGTTTTAGGAAGAAACAGGGGATTAAACAGGACATGGAACATGGTAAACCATATAGTGCTACTGCTTTAGGTTTTGGAGTAGTGTTGGTTAAATGTTAAAGAATGGTATTGGTGTGTGTAACCCACATGGTGTTGAGATAAGAGAAAACTCTTTTCTGCATGCATATGCATCAGGACTCATCACCACCTCCTTTGCTTTGCCAAGTCAATTGATAACGTTTGAGGAAGACATCACTACCAGTCTACCACCTCTTCTTTCCCTATATTATATCTGTAGGACGAGAGATGTCGGCCGTTGAAATATTACAAACTATTGTAAAATATATCTCTTCATCAATTGTTATCAACGTCATATATTTAATTATAAAAATAAAATCTTTAACTTAAAATGATATGTATAATATGAATGCCGGCATTATTATATCTTCTGGAGGAATCTCTATAGCTAATAAACATCAAGTGGCAAACTCGACATGAGTTTCACGGTGGTGATCTCCACTGAAATAATCAATGACATTATAACTTTCGGTACTAACATACTCATTGTAAATGCCCTAAAATCAACGTGGCACCAACCATCGTATAACATATTCGTCATAATAAAAGTCATTGTGACACGAGCCAATCATCTTTAACTAAAATTACCTGACAACGGCTGTTTTGTATGGAAAATTTGGGGATACCTAAAAGGCTGACACCTCATGATTCAAGTCTAATTTAGCTATAAATACTATGTTTTTAGTAAATAGGTGTATACATGTTAAATTCATGACGCTGTTAAATTCATGATGCTTAAAAGCTGAACTATAATATTTAAATTTTATAAGTAATGGTTTATCGTAAAATTTTGCACGGAATTGGATGCATATAGTTTTAGAAAGTGTACACGAATGGTTGCATATAGCCGTAGATCAACTTTGTTTGTTGGCCTCATTGTTTTATTAGTGGGACAAATTGGCGGGCATATATCATTTTGATAGAAAAGATGCAAACTCTATCCGAAACTTCCGGGCATCATGATAGGAACATATGAATGAAGAGAATATACGATCCTTCCGTCCTGTCTCATAATTGTATTTTCTTCACCATAGTACGTTCCGAATTATACTAAAATCGAAATGAAATGATAAATACTTCAACATCCGAACTTACTTGAAACCCGGAACTATTTTAAATAATTTGCTTTTCATAAAATTTTATTTTGTTGTCATAATATATGAGAAGTTCTGGAAATACCAAAATGTATGAGGAATACTGAAACTTCTCAGTTTTTAAGAATCCGAAACATATTACAAAATCGAAATTTTAATTGGTAATTACCTTATTGCTTGCTTTACACCATTGATCTGAGGAAAATGATATACTAATTCAAATTTCATTCTTCATGACAAAGTAATCACTTTTCTTTCTTTATCACCAAATCGATCAATATATGACATATTCCCTCTTCTTTTTCACTTTATCCTCCTCTTCTGCTTTATCATCTTCTGCCTTTTCTGCTGTGTTTGCCTAAATGGCTAACCTTTTTTCTCCATACTCTGCCTCTCTCTTCACACTACTAAATTACTATCCCCCATTTAAATCTTTACTGCATCATTCATATTTAAACTCCACTCACCATCTGGATATCCCCTTCAAACATCAACCTAGCTCCACTCAAAAATGGCTTCTTCATCAGCAAATTCCAAGATTATGGTCTTCTTGTACATAACTCTACACCTCATTGTCTGCTCTTCTTCTGGTTAGTAATCTCTTCTTCATTTTCTTAAATCTGTTTCAAGTGAATGATCAGCTAAGTAGATCTCTTTATGTGTACTTATGTAGTAATCAACATGCTATATTCTATGTTGCCACAAAACACTAAGTAAGCTGCAGCTACAACTTCGAATTCAGATAATATTTACGAAGAAAATTCAAATCATGAATACTTTTATCCAGAAGAAATTGTTTCTGAAGCAGAATCATATTTGACCTGAGTTGAGCTGGTTTCTCATTTTAGAACCAAGAATGATGTATATTGGATTGATTGTCCATTGAGGGTTTCTTTTGCTTGAGCCAATTAGAAATTTAGAACCCCAGTGAGCCGGTAGCATCAAGTTTCTAACCTGCACACAAATAGAGCTTGTTAGGGACGTAGAATGCTGAATGCTTGCAAGTAATTTGGATTGTGACATCCAAGTCAAAATGCCTGTAGAACAAGTAAAAAACATGTGAGGTTAAATACCAGGACTAATTTGATACGAGAAATGTGTTTTCACTTCTCTAAGGTTGGGATCACGCTGTTTGATCCGGGTTGTTTCATAGCTGATGGGAGTTAGTTTAGGCCTACTTTCTGATTGATGAGCAAGTACTATATAATGCTGATTCAGTCATTGAGATAAGCCAGAGATGATCTATTCCTAGAGGTCCAGACCTGTTGTTGAAACTTAGATCAACTTATAAATGGACCCATGTTGGCTGCAAATCTTAGATATTTCTGTTCTCTGTTATAAACTTAGACAGACATAGATAATATTCATCTCAGCAGGCGAATCGAATGCAAGCAGTTAACAATCTTGACATGTTACTTCAACAGTTCAACCTAGCTCTTTCACACCGAATTAGCTTTCCACTACATTATTCAGATTTATAGTTCATTAGTACAGCAAAATTTATTGAAGTTTACCTTTTCCCTATCCAGTTAAGGAGATTGAACAGACAGAACTTCAAGGAGATGCAGCAAAAATATACTATTGGTCTCGTAGACAACTCATGATCAGGTCAATTCAGCATCAAGCCTTTGATCCAGCCGTCACGACGTTGCCCACAACGGTAACCAATCCGGTCACCACTCCATCCACGGTAACCAATCCAGTCACCACTCCAGTCACCACTCCATCCACAGTCAATGCTCCACCTGACACCTCAACCCCGACTGTAATAACTGTTCCATCAGGAAATCCAACCACTGGAGTCCCAGTGAATACCCCAACACCAGTTTCCAATCCAGTAGCCACTCCTGGCACCAACACTCCAGGTGGGACCCAGCCGGTCAGCAATCCAGTGACGACTCCTGCGAGTGGTGTTCCTGTCACCACTCCTGGTGTAGCACCGCCTGCAACAACGACCAACCCGCCTGCAAGTGGGGGGCAGGGCTGGTGTGTGGCAAAGAGTGGTGTCCCAGAGGCTGCTATGCAGTCGGCACTAGACTATGCATGTGGGAACGGTGCGGATTGTTCGGCACTCCAGCAAGGGGCGCCTTGCTATAGTCCCACCACTCTGCAAAACCATGCTTCTTATGCATTCAATAGCTATTACCAGAAGAATCCTGTTCAAACCAGTTGCGATTTTGGTGGCGTTGCAACGGTAACATCTACAAATCCAAGTAAGCAATCCATATCAAAAGGTAATAAATATTGTTTCAAGTTCAAGCATGTACTGAAACTTTTCATGTATACAAAATACAGGCTCTGGCTCTTGTGTTTACACAACATCTTCCGGAACAGCATCTCCAGGCATAACTAACCCTACGACTCCAACTCCAAACACAGCATCTACAAATGGAGCAGCACCAACTGGGTAATGAACTAAACTATATTTCATGAATTCCAATACAAGTACATTCTTGTCATATCCAATTGGATTCGTTTACGTTTTGCAGTTCAGGCACACCTCCAACTGGGTTCAACGGGAGTATTCCTGGTTTCGGAGGCTCCACTAATCCCACCACAGGAGGCGGCACCATTAACCCTGCATTTGGAGGTGGTTCCACAGGCTTTGCCGACAGCCCACAAGCCGTTTCAACTTCCATGTCAAGCATGCTGCAACCTTTCATGAACTGCATCGTTATAGTAACATCTATTACCACAGGAAGGATCTTGTTGGACCTTTAGAGTATGGTTAATGGATCAGAACTTCACGGCTTGAGAAGTTTAGCAGTTTTGGGTTGTACAGTTCTTGCAGGAAACATAGTCAAGGATTACCAGTCCCTACAAGTCGCACAGCATGCCATTTCTTATGGTTGCTTGTTATGCGGAACTTACTAGGTCGTTTGATACAAAAACAACAGAGGCAGAGTGATTACATGGGGGCTTCTTCGTTCCATTGCTGTTCTTGTAGAGAAAGTTGTACTAAAGTAATAGGTTTACTAGCCCTATTTATGTATTCCCCAGGTGAGGTCATTATAGCTACCCAAATAACCTTATAGTCTTGTTCTATAATTTTCTGTGTTAGGTATATTCAATTATTCAATATTCCAAGTAACATGTGCCGTTTGCAATATACATTGAACAAAGATTAGTAAGATTGATATAACAAATAGCAAAATCATAAGGTACTTGCATCAGAGTGCCTCAGGGCATATATGCCCAGGTATTGAAGGCAATTACTGATCTAGCGCACAATAACAGAGGCTAAGTTAGTCCCGGATGTTTGATGCTGCAGTTTACATCCAAATTATCATAGATGTGAATGCTTCAAAGTTTCAATCCAAGTTTTCAGCACTTGAGAAGAAAGGCCCGAAGAAAAATGAACATGTTCTCAGGCAATAACGAGACGAGCAAGTCCTAATCTTTGTACATGCTACAAAGAGGATAATCTACCCCCAACCAATACACAAACCAATTCGGAGAGATTCACTAGACCACAAAAACTGGAACACCCACTAGCGCACAAGTGTAGGTGGTAGTTCACCATTCCATTGAGTTCGATTCGGATACAGCTATATTGGCTCTATGGAGTTGGATTTACATAGGAGGAAGTACAACTTTATACATCATACTGTCTCAAGTAGTCTTTAATTAAAAACAGTATCTCACTCTACAGAAGATGTCATTTTGTCCTAATTAAGCACAGCGTAAGACTATAAGAGTAAACTTCAATTTGATAAGCTCCAATTGAATCTATTCATCAAACAAATTATTATACACATATGAAACAATACTAATACATACTGAATGATACATATTGACAAAATGCTTATGTATGCCTAGATCAAGTGTTCTGAAACTAGCAGATTGACGAAATGCTTATGTAAATCAAGACTTGAAGAGGAATCTTATTACTCACTTTCATGCCTGGAATCTGCTAAAGATACCACCTTTTTGGAAATCAGCAACCATATACATCGAATTGAGAGTGCTCAATGGCCAAGAATTTGCAGGTTAAAGCCAATTTAGCTGGTTTCGGTAAGGGGTTATCGATTATCCTCATTTTAGGTTTATCCCAATAAACTGTAATTCTTTGGGTTTTTATGGTAAAAACTGAAAATGCATAAACTGAAAGGTAAGTTGATGAAAATAGTTAAAGGAAAAGAAATGGTGAAAGAGAAGAGTGGATGATTTGAATTGATGTAAAGGAAGAGGAGAGCCAGGGAAGAGGCAGTGCAGGGAAAGGGTAAAGCCAATCCATTGACTGCTCTTCATTCCCTTGCCATGCTCTGACTCGTCCCTGTCTCCCCTTTTTATCCCCTGCATTCACTTACCTCGACTTTCGATTGATCGACCACGTCGTAACTTAACGGGTGAAAACGACTAGGACAGCGAACCCAAGCATATGAGGGGGGTGACCTTCAGATTTGTGGTCAGAGGGGTGAATGTGAATGGTATAACTCACTACCTGTCGAAATGGGGAAGTGTTTGTTTTGAAACGAGTAGGGAGACGTGAGACCACACTAGTAAATTTAGTCCCCTGATTATGTATCACATGGGCTTTTGTGTTCGGGGCCTGGGGGGACTTTGATTGGTGAAAAGTGTGATTTTGCGGAACAGGATTATGTGTGGTTGATGATATTTGGACACATCTTGCTCCTGTATTTATACATCTATTGTTGGATTGGTTTGGTAAGCAGAATCAAGTTCACCAGATGTGGAGAAAATTCGTTAGGACTACTAGTACACAGCCTGGCCCAAAAAAGCAGTACAAATATTGTGTACTATGTACTACTACAACTACCAACTAGTCTTGCAGTAGCATATTCATGTACTTCGCTTACATTCAGGTTGCGTACTTGTATGTACTTGTGTACAACAATACCACAGACCAACTAATTTGGCAGCTACTCATGATGCGGTGTTACGTATAGAGAGTTTGATACAAATGCTGCGAATAAAGAGTTTGCGAATAATGCCTGTCCAAATTCCAAGAATCAAATGTTGAAATGCATATCCAAATCAAGATCTAACTTCCAAACCAACATATGTAAACCTCTCAAGTTGATAACTACTCAGAAAAACAAAAACCTCTGATAACTGAAAGATGAAACTTTTCAGGCAGCTTTAAAAGTACGTTCGATCAATTCTATCTGAAAATTAGATTGCAAGACAAAGATCAACAAAACTTAGTAGCTAGTACATTGTTCCTCGAAGACACGGTGGAAATGAAATCGAGACCTGGATTGATCTAGTGCGGCTGTGGATCATTTGCATAATCGTTGGCTGAAGAATCCGGGTTAGGCCGGTTCAACATTTCTTGGATGCCGAACAGAATTTGCTTGACTGTTATGGATGGCCTCCAGCCATCTTCTTCACTGAGAATGGACACACAAACCTCACCATTATCGTAGACATTAGGATGGAAGAAATCTTCGGGCAAATAACACACAGGAGGTTTGGTGGGGTAGTCTTCACTAAACTCCATTGTGAGAGGATAGTAACCACCTTCCCAATCAGTGCCAGGTAAACCAGGTATGGTGCAATGCCATATTAACAGATTAATCGACCCATCGGGTTTGGTCTCAGGTTTTGCTGTAAAACCATGTGGATGACTCTTTCGCCACGCCTTTCGCTCCTCTGCCAGGCGCCCTGAAGCTACTCCTGGAAACATGTCTTAGCTTGTGTGTTCACTCACGGCAGTGAATTAGATTTATGAGGTGATTATATACTAAAGTATGTCATGAATCTACATTGATGATCAGTTTCTGATACATTTAAAGAAAGGGCTTTTTAATTACTAAACATGAAAGATGGACAGACTACTTTTAATGAATGTACGAAATTAAGACACAAATACATTTTTCGGCTTCTATGGAAGCATGTGAAGACAGAAAGTCCAGAACAACCAGTCTTTTGGCCTCCTTCCTGATCAGATAAGCCATACTTGTACAGATACATACACATTGATTACACACACACACACACACATTGATCATTGAAGATATACAAAGAAAACCAAATTACATCTGGTACATTAATTCTTAAAAGTTGAATCATCCCACAAATTCGTTTTCCAAGTCGCCCAATAGATTTACCAAGCACATCACAGAAGCAGATCATCATAAGGAGGGGAAGAGCTAGCAATGCCATGGTCATTCGCAAAGGAACAGCTCTAACAGAATTCAGGATAACACTTGACTTGTGATTCTTGCATCTGCACCCTGATCAACAATGGATCATAATCATACTACGTATTATAACTCACATGGAATTGAAAATGAAGCAAATTTATGATAGTTTCTAATGAAAAGACACTGTGATAGATTGGATTGCAGTGTCTAATGGCAGATTTTGACAGGCATAAATAACCTAATGGAGAAAAGATGAGTATTTCAGAAAACTGAATTCAACAATTACATGTACTTTTATATTACCGAATCTATTTCACAAGAATAGAATTTGTTCAAGCAATCATAACTAAAAAGTGAAATCTTGTGTTTGCCATCCTCCAAACACAGGAAGAGTAAAGCAGTACAAGACTGCCAATATTGCCTTCTATTAGTGGATCACTTATTGTTACAGAAGTACATATAGAGAGGCCTTATAAACACAGGAAAAGGACGACCGAAAAAACTGTTTCCAAATTTCCTTTCACAGTATAAATCCCATGCCAGCAGTTTGCTAACAATCCAGGAACGGATATTCATGTACTTCGCTTGCATTCTGGTTGAATGATGAATACTACTTGTGTTCAACAACAGTAAAACACGACGGACTAATACAGGAACACTACTATTTCATTAGTGTAATGAACTAATCAATTTGGCTGTTACTGTCAATAGTGTCGTGATGCAATGTATGATCAATTCAACACACAACATCTATGCTTAACACTAGTTTGTCAGTTAGTTTTATCTCGAAATAAGCCAGATACTTGTAAAAGGATGTGAACAAGATACGCCCGACACATAACATTTTTACTAAAATACTTGGTTGTTTTTCTTGTTTACAAACTTACAAAAAATGGTGATAAACTGATATTGACATTACTCCATCTTAGATAAATGTTTCAGTAAATGATTGATGTTTCCTCAAAGATACTTTTTGGCGAGAATTTAAGCATATTAATTATTAATTCTGCGAAAATTAGATTAATGAAGATCGACAAAGCTTAGTAGTATGATGTTTCTTGATCAAGACATGGTGTAGATGAAATCGAGACCAGGGTTGATCAATGCAGATGAGGATACTGCTGAGCCTGTGCTCGCACATGCTTGGTGTACTCATCAGGGTCACCCATAAAAATATCATTTGCATATTTGTTGGCTGCAGAATCCGGGTTGGGCCGGTTCAACATTTCTTGGATGCCGAACAGAATTTGCTTCACCGTCATTGATGGCCTCCAGCCACTGTAAGCGTCAAGGATAGAAAGACAAACCCCTCCATTACTGTAGATATTTGGATGGAAGAAATTTGATGGAAAACGGCATTTGGGAGGTTTGGTAGGATAGTCTTCACTGAACTCCATTGTGAGAGGATAATAACCACCTTCCCAATCAGTACCAGGTAAACCAGGTATGGTGCAACGCCATAGAAACAGATTAGTAGACCCGTCAGGTTTAGCTGTAAACCCATGTGGATGACTCTTGCGCCAAGCTTTTCGTTCCTCCGCCAAACGCCCGGATGCTACTCCTGCAAACATTATCCAGCTTCTGTCTGTTCACTCACGATAAGTGACACAGATATGCATATACAAGGAGCTATTATACACTGTAGTATGTGATGAATATACATTAATGAAGTTCAGATACAGTCAAAGAATGGGCTTTTCAACTTCTAATTCTGAAAGCTGGAGAGACTACTATTAATGCATGAATATACAAAGTTAATACATGCATCATCTTGGCTTCATTTCAGATATTACATATCCACAAAGACAATCACTGGATTAAAGAATAATGATAAACAACAATATTCAACATTAACCAAGAACTTGAATCAGGTAGAACAGCAAGAAAGGGGCTCATATCACCATCTAGAGTTATTCTCACTTGACCATGAAAATATGAACTTACTACTAATTAGCTAGTTTCTTATAAAACCTTATTGACAAGCCATCATAATCATGTAAATTATTTTATTGTTCTATAAGCGCATTGCATTCCTACATAACACAAAGTGCACCATCCATCATCAAAGCCGCCTTAGCATGCTCTAACGTCGTCAAGTGCAATAAACCGTCGTCAAGTGCAATAAACCAAAGAACCTCTTCCTATCCAAAAGAACGAAAGTTAAACAATTATAGATATGCAGAACAGGACATAGATCTCAATGAAAACACACAAATGAAAGATGCAGGACATTTATGATAAAATCCCAAATTTCATCACACCATAGTGAATTCGTGATCCAAGCAGTTTGCTAACATCCATGAACAGGATTTTGCATCAGACCTCATTAGTCTCCGCGTATATTTCTCCTTGTTAAGTACATTTAGTTTGAGCTCAAAATCAATAGTCAATAGATAGACAAAGGAGTAAAGCAAAACCGCCTCCTCGTAGTCATTCAGTGAACAAACTACTACATTAACAGAAGAACAAAAACATAAACCTACGCGTAAGTTCCTTCCTTAATCGATTAAACGAAAACTAAGCCATCCTACAATAAACATAGTTTTACATATCAGCTGAAACTGGCACATTGTTGTCGAACACCTTCACTGCGAATCATAGCTAGCAATCATAGTTCATTTTATTTCTTTCCCTAATTCCTTCCTTGTTTTCCCATTATAATTTGTAACCTCATTCCTTCTTCTAACAACACACCAGTATGTTACGTTTGTTTCTCTCTTCTTTTTATTTTTCTCTCAATTTCTAATCGCTTCTTTCTCCAACAAGCTTTCCTCCTCATCTTTCTTTGATATTTTCACCCTTTTCTTCTCGTTTTCAACATGGATTATTAAAAAAAATTATTCTAATTCAACTTTTCGATGTGGAAGAAAAGGAAAGGCCTGAACAACGCAGTGTTACTCGAGATTAGAGCTTTTATTTAACGGATTTTGTATAGATAATTACTGTAGAAATTTAGCAACAAAGTCAACAGCTAATTGTTGCTTGAATATGAAAAGAGAAAAGCACTAATTTCCTAGAATATGAGTTGCAGGTAAATTTTGGTTAGTTTCATGCCCATCTTTGTTGGTTTTATGTTTGCTAGTTTCAAAAGTTAATTTTATTTTATTATATAAAAAGTTAGTTTCACAAATATTCAAATATGTTTGTATTAGTTTTAGGAATATTAGCTTCATAAAACATTAGTTTCCTCAGATTTTCTACCGTCTCAGTCAAGGTATCGCCCTGACTATTGTTAGTCAATGTATCCACATCTGACACGTGTCTATTACTCTATATCACACTCATTCATTGCTCTATATCGCACTCTACTATCGTTTTTTATCGCCCTCAACCACTACTTGTTATTTAAATTTAATTTTTTTCGTTAATTCTTTTAAAAAGATAATTAAACACATATTATATAATTTGCAAGAGAATAATAATCTTAAAATTATAATTGGCCATAAATATTCACATTACTCAAAATTAAGGTTGATAATTAACGAGAAAGAGGACAAAATTTACATGAACCCTAAATTAAAATTCTCATATTATTTTAAATAATTTAATTTTTATTACTGATTTTTATGTTTTGTTTAATCTCCTACATTGGAGAATATTTTAATTTAATTTGAATTATTGGTTTTTTTAAAGATTTTAATTTTGTTAATTGCGTTATTGAATATATGAAGAATGTTTTTTTATTGATATTTAAAAAAAATATTTTTTAAACATATTAAGCGATGTAGGTGGTTAGAGCAACACGTAGTGCAACACCTCATGCGACACGAGCGACACTCCATGGAAACACTTAGTGCAAAAGGTAGTAAATTATTTAATCTCAACCGTTGAAGTTCTAATCCAATGGATTAAAATAAGTGACTAACGTTAGTCAAGGACTGACGATAGAAATTCCCTAGTTTCATGGGCATAAAATAATAAATATTAGTTTCACTAGTTTCAAAACAATCCATACTAGTTTCAGGATCATAAATGTTGATTTCCCCAGTTTCATACCAAGTCAAACTAGTTTCAGTAGTATAAAAGTTAGTCTCACAAACATAACAGTTAGTTTTAAACATGTTCGTACTAGTTTTAAGGATTTTGATTCAACTAATTTCAGGATTTTTATGTTTTTTAAACTACCTTTTGTAAACATGAAACCAGGATTTGTGAAATTGAAATCAGTTTTTGTACGTGGTTCTGAATCTAATATAAAAAATCTTGAAACTACGTATAAAGGCACCTGAAACTAACTTCAATTCACATGAAAATAATTAAACTAATATTTGTTGTGTGATGGAACCTGAAAATAGTATTTTTTAGTTGCTGAAACTAACATTAATAAATATGAAACTAACTTTGAGTCCCTAAAACTAGTTTAATGAACCTGAAACTAACTTTATCGAACATAAAATTAAAATTGGTGAACATGAAACTAACTTCTTAGTTTTTGAAACTATTTGAATGAACCTGAAACTAATACTATTTATACTGAAACTAATATAATTTTTTTTGAAACTAGTATATAGGCACTTGAAACTAACTTCAATTCACATGAAACTAATTAAACTAATATTTGTTGTGTGATGGAACTTGAAACCAACATTTTTTGGTTGTTGAAACTAACATTAATTAATATGAAACTAACTCTGAGTTCCTTAAACTAGCTTAATGAACCTGAAACAAGCTTAATGAACCTGAAACTAATATAAAATATCTTGAAACTAGTATAAAGGCACCTAAAACTAACTTCAATTCACATGAAACTAATTTACTAATATTTGTTGTGTGATGGAACCTGAAACTAACTCTAAGTTCATGAAACTAGCTTAATGAACCTGAAACTAACTTTATCGAACATAAAACTAAAATTGATGAACATGAAACTAACTTCCGAGTTTTTTAAACTACTTGAGTGAACCTGAAACTAATACTATTTATATTGAAACTAACATACTAGATCTTAAAACTAGCATTGTAGGCTCGACAACCGCTTAATTAGAGGTTAGCTGGTTTAGGACGGGTCCACCTAGACCCGTTCTAAACCGTAATTAAGGCCTTAGCTTCCGGAGGGAGTAATCAAATTTAGTGGATTTTTGGTTCACCATTCCTCCTTAGGGCTTTAGAATTTGTGAGAGGCTCGATAGTTGCTTAATTCAAGTTTAGTGAACTTGAAACTAAGTTTAGTGGTTCTGAAACTTGCTTTTGTGGACATAAAACTAGGTTTTGTGGTACTGGAACTAGTTTTTGTGAATATGAAAATAGTTTTTTGTTGTTTTAAAACTAGCTTTTGTGTCCATGAAACTAGTATGTTAGTTTCAGAATCTAGTCAAGGTAGTTTCAGACTTTTAGGAGTTGGTTTCATGGGTACAAATTTCAAATTGGTTATGTAATTCAATTTAACGCCCTATTTAGAGTCCATTACTGTAGCTGGATTTCAAAATGATTATCAAATTCAATTCAGCTTGTTTTTAAGGTCCACAACTAATTAGAATGAAGTGAGGGGTAGTTTTGTCTAGTTAAAGTAGATTTAGGGCTAAAAAAATTAGAATAAACTTATATATAATTATTTTAAAAAATTATTTTTATATATAATAGTTATCATTAAATAGTTTATATATGTAATTTTCTCATAGGTAAATTGTGAAATAAAAGGCCATTTCCTTTGTATTGAAATACACTTGGGTAAGTTGAGGCCTGATATTATGGGCACTGAGAAACATTTCAATAGGCCACCAATTCGATGAGTATATAATAAGTTTCGATTCATTTCAACAAAACTTCAATATCTAGTATTGTTCATAGTTAAATAGTTAAACTGTCCAGAATATAATAATTTTTATTATAACGTCATTGGAAAGATATAAAAAGTACTCAGGTTATCTGATTTTTAGATGATAAAGAATTGAGTATCAAAATGATGATTTGGACTTATACAATATCGGCGTAGATATATCTCTACATAATAAAACAATATAATGTCCCCGATTACAAATGAAGACGAAGGCCTACGTTTTTTCAGAAATGATAGATAATTCATATAACACACTTTTTGATGAAAAGTGAGTCAAATTTAAATTATATATAATTGATACTTTAAGATAGAGGGTGCACGTGCACATGATCAAACTAAAAATTCGCAAATCCAGCCTCAATTGCTACAACTCAATTAACAATAGACTGATTGTGAAATCACAAGACTATAGCAACAACACTTTCTCGAGGAGTATATGTTCTTCTATGGTGGCTTGAATGGCACATTATGTCGAACACCTGGAGTGCAAACTGAGAGTGATCCATCCAAGGCCATTTCAGCAACTCTCATGGCTCAAAATGCAATAAGAGCGAATTCTGAAAGTCCATTATTGGATTCAAGCGTCTAAAAACGAAAGACTATTTATTTATTGTCTACAGAAGCAGCACTTGACCAATGAGAGGAACCACTTAACCACATGTGTCACGTTTTTCTTCGAACACATAAAAGACGAAGTTTCTAGGCAACTTCACAAGAAAGCAAAATTTCCTAATAGCCCTCCACAGTTTCAAGAATTTCATTCTCACCCCCAAACTTTTCCTCCCTATGCTGAATTATACTTGCGTCTGTATTCTGTAATGCATTGATGAATGGCATGGTGCCACGTCTAATCCTCCCATTTATCGAGACAAAAAGCAGCATCCAGAAAATATCTACCTCACTACCTTCACTGCCTATAACTTGACTTTTCAGTAGCTTGTTCTACTATCTCATTCTCTTTTCATCATTTTCTGAACTAAAAGGTATGACCTTTAGGCTTATTTAGCAACTTTGATTCTTGTTCATCTATGCTTGTGTACGATTCTTGATCATCAACTGTTTGGCTTTGTTCTTGTAATGATTTGCTTTATCTTTCTTAGAAATTTGCAATTTTTTGTCAAGTTTGTGTGATTGTGTTTGAATATGGGTGTTTGGGGTGTTGGATTATGTGAGTATGTTCATATTGTTTATGTTATTTTGTACTTTATCTGTTTTGCGAAGCTGTAGATTCTGTTTGGTTACTTGCTGCTTGCTTTTTAGTGTTTCTGAGTGAAGAAATTGCATTGGAAAACATAGTCCAGTCTCCAGTGTAATAGAGTAGAGAAAACAAGGATAGAGTTTTTGGTATCTGATCTTTATATTGATGACCAGGTTTAGTTGCTCTAGTAGCTTTTTAGTACAATCCGTCTGAGGAAAAAGGTCAACTGTTAATTGTTTTCTTTGGTTATCTCTAAAACCATAGTGGGTATTGTATTTTCTGGGCTTGTAGACCATCAGTTTGTTGATTTAGTGCAATCTTGCTGATTTTCTTTATCCGGGGTTTGCTAATTTTAGATACCCTAATTCTAAGAATTTTGTAGTAGGCTGTGTAGGGTGTTATTACTTATTAGAAGCGAGGGCACATGATTGATCAAGTGTTTGAAAAATTGATGTATACTGCTTTCGAACGATATGCTCTGCTTTGATCTTGTGTTGACTCATCAGACATCAAGAAGATTGTGTATTACTTATTCGCATGCTAATGATAGTAATATGTATTATGTTACCCTGCTCATATCAAATCATGCTCGATTCTTCTCTTAAATGTGCTTCTGTAACAAGTAATGGTCCATTGTATATATGTTTGAAGTTTGACCTAACCTGTATGTGTATGACTTCAAATTCTACCTGTTGCTCTGCAAGTGCTATTAAACACGTCCTTACATTCAATAATAGTTAGTTACCATCTGTTGGAGGCATCTAAGCAGAATTTTCATTTCCTTGTTGAGCAGGTGAAACTGAAATATGAAGTGCCAGCATGTTCTTGCTGTCCTCTGTTTGTTGGCTGTCACGTCCTCCCTGATTCCTTCTTCCGATGGCTTGAGGAAAGTCAGTCTCAAGAAGAGGTCGTTGGATCTTTCTAGCATTAGAGCTGCTAGACAATTCAAGCTTGAGGCGATGAAAGGATTGGGCTTACTAGATAGACATCTCAAGCTAGGTGATTCAGATGGAGATGCCGTATACTTGAAAAATTACTTGGACGCCCAATACTACGGAGAAATTAGTATCGGATCACCACCCCAGAACTTCACTGTCATATTTGATACTGGCAGTTCAAACCTATGGGTTCCTTCCGCGAAATGCTACTTCTCTGTGAGTTTATTTTGAATTATTTTCTCATTTTTCATGCTTTACACTTTAAGTTAAAGATTGGTGCTTATGATTTTTTTTTTTTGACTCAGATTGCTTGCTGGTTGCATTCAAAGTACAAATCCAGCAGGTCCAGTACATACACAAAGAATGGTATGAACCTAACAGCGCGGAATTTTTTTTTCTTCATGCAGTTAAGCCTTTGTTCTGTGCTGATATTTTATAATCCAAATCAGGCAAATCATGCTCGATTAGTTATGGCTCTGGTTCAGTATCTGGATTTTTCAGCCAAGACAATGTTGGAGTTGGAGACGTTGTGGTCAAGGATCAGGTTAATTCTTTAGCTCTGAATGCTGACTCAAAATTGATCTATCTCGTGCAGTTATGCTTATACTTTGAGTCATTGTCTTGTTATCATGCATCAGGTTTTTATGGAAACTACGAAAGAGGGAAGCCTAACTTTTGTGATTGCTAAATTCGACGGTATCATGGGGCTTGGTTTCCAAGAAATTTCAGTTGGTGATGTAGTGCCTGTCTGGTACTATCTAAGCACGTCCAGTTTTAAGTGCTTTTCTGCTCATTTTGTATCAGAAATAAAAACTAAATTCTGATTATGAAAAATAGGTACAACATGGTAGACCAAGGTCTTGTCGAGGAGGAGGTATTTTCTTTTTGGCTTAACCGTGACGCAGAAGCTGAAGTTGGAGGTGAGTTGATCTTTGGTGGAGTTGACCCAGATCACTTCATAGGCAACCACACATACGTTCCTGTAACCGAAAAAGGTTACTGGCAGGTATACACTCTTTATTATTCAACAGAAGATAAACTGTATTTGTATGAAAGTGTAATGTCTGTTCTATAATAATCACTTCTGACATGGCTTTTGTTTTAATATGGTTCATTTTATCAGTTTAATATGGGAGATTTCCTTGTTGGAAACATGTCAACTGGTAAGTTTAGTAGTATTCTTGAACAAATGATTATTGCACTAAATATTGAATTTTGTCTTGGTTGTGTCGTGTACCCAAAGTAAAAATATTAATTTGTCTTGTCTAATAAACCACCAGGTTTTTGTGAGGACGGTTGTGCTGCCATTGTGGACTCTGGAACATCCTTGCTTACTGGGCCAACTGTATGAAAACTTCTACTCTTCTGATTTAATTCATTTTCCCAAAGAACTATTTTCACTGCTACATGTGAATTTACACTGTTTGAACCTATAATGTCAGACTATCGTGACCCAAATCAACCATGCCATTGGAGCTGAAGGAGTTGTGAGCACGGAATGTAAGACAATCGTGTCTCAGTATGGGGACATGATCTGGGAACTTCTGGTGCAAGGGGTAAGATTTTCAAGAATTAATAACCAATTCTGGTCCATACACAATGCATGAATATTATGCTTGAAATTCATTTATTTTCAACTTCAAACGTGCATGCAAGTGTGGTTACTGCAACTTTTTAATGTAATGTTAAGTAGGTGGATTTCCCCCCATGGATTTCAATGAGGGGCAAGGTATTACACCAAAATAATTGAGTCTAAATGGTTATATTTTTGCAGGTAACACCTGGTCAAGTTTGTTCACAGATAGGCCTATGCTTTTCTGATGGAGCTCAGTCGATGAGGTTTGTGCCTCGTGATTTGGTTATCAATCTCTGTATGTTATTTCTTTCCTCGCCTTCCAATGTAAATGCTCTAACATACTTCGCTGCTGGCTTGGATTCATTCTTACAGCTCTGGCATTGAAATGGTTGTTGGAAAGGAGAACAAGGACGGATCAGTGGGCGAGAGTGCATTGTGTACTGCCTGTGAGATGGCTGTTGTCTGGATGAAGAACCAGCTAAACAACGAAGGAGTGAAGGACACAGTGATCGAATATGTGAATCAGGTGATCTTCAATAGAAAGTCTTTCTCATATGTTAATTAGCAGTATAATCCGATGCACACTGTTATTAATTTGTCAATTTTGTTGTCTGGCTTGATAGCTTTGTGAGAGTATTCCAAGTCCTGCTGGAGAATCCCTCGTTGACTGTAACTCCCTGTCAAGCATGCCAAACCTCACATTCACAATTGGAGAAAAGCCATTTGTTCTCACCCCCGACCAGGTCTGTTTATTTGCTACTGTTTATTCTTTTTCAACAGTTCAAATTCTTCATTACTAACCGGTCTTGCATTATTTGTCCAGTACGTTCTTAAAACTGGGGAAGGTGTTGCTGCTATGTGCATTAGTGGTTTCATGGCTTTGGATGTACCAGCTCCTCGAGGACCACTGTGGTACGTACTTTACAAGCTCTTATTATACGAACTTTTAAGTCCCTACAAGATTTGCAGAATTTGTTAGGCTGCTGTACGTCACAACTTTGTTCTAAGATTCTCCGTTTCAACTTGTGTAGGATTCTTGGAGACGTATTCATGGGTGCTTATCACACCGTCTTTGATTATGGAAATCTTCAGCTGGGTTTCGCAGAAGCTGCTTGATAGTCCCCTCTTAACACATCATAATGCAGTTGGATGTTCGCAACTCTTGGAGATGTATCCTTGTAAAGAAAACTGTTATCCAGTCTGTAATAGTATGTAAAACTTAGTACGTATCTGTGATGCTAAATCGTTAGCCCGGTGCACTTAACTGATGAAGTTGCATCTTTCTTATTGTATGCATCTCATCACTTCGATCTTTTGTATTTATATCAACAAAGGACGCTTCTAGGGATCGAATGTGCATGGTTTAACATGTTTGCAGTTTAACTAAACATGACATTCAATCAGTATATGAAGTGATCTTGGGCCAGACTTGAAAAAGGCTTGAAGTTGGAATAATTTGTGAGCTCCACTTGGGCAAGCATGTGAAGACCAAAGTCTATAACCTTAGTGGGCTAATTGACCGCGTTCCTCCTAGATCAAATTTAAAATCTACTTCGTTAATTACATATGGTAAACTTTGTACATTAATCGTTTATTTGTACGGTGAACTTCATGTATTTTCTTCTTACCTAATTTAAATTCCTGCGAGATCGAATATGAATTTTAATACAATGTAATAAATTAATATATATTTATTAAAAGTAATAGTGAAAATAAAGTGGGAGAAACTAACATGGATTAATTTAAATTATTATAATGAATTGTGGAGTTGAAATATTTTCAAA
Source organism: Plantago elongata (assembly GCA_036897095.1). Taxonomy (NCBI): domain Eukaryota; kingdom Viridiplantae; phylum Streptophyta; class Magnoliopsida; order Lamiales; family Plantaginaceae; genus Plantago; species Plantago elongata. The sequence goes on from JAYMSP010000532.1 coordinate 47,147, forward strand.
TATAAAAATAAAAACTTGAATCAGGAACGATTTAAAATGAAATAAGTGAACTTGAATTAGAAACGGATGGAGTATTATTAAATTAAAATAAACACCCCACCTAGTATTGAACAATTACCAACCTAGCCCTTGTGAAAAGATGAAAAAGGAAACTACCATGCCAGCATATGAAGGCATACAGAATTATTCTGTAGTACTACTTCCGTCCTGAATTGAAAATTACATTGAACGAGCATAAATTTAAAAAAAAAATGATGAAGTAAAAAAATAAGGTAATAAAAGTATGAATGCGATTTGATAAAGTAGGAGAAATATTAAATAAATTATAAGAAATAATGTATAAAGTATGAGAGAGATTATTTATTTAAATAAATTACACTTTTAATTTGTAACAACTTAAAATGAAGTATTAGAATTTTAATTTAAAAGTAAGTTGCTCTAAAATCTAATCAGTCCATATATAGAATTGTAATAGTGTAAGAGATTGTCAGTAACTAAACTTTATAATTTTTGACGCTTTAAGCTATTGCTTAATGCCGTTGCCTAAGGAAAAACACTGCTTTCAGTGGTCCAAATAAATCGCCTTTAGATCATGATTCATAGTCTCCTAAACTTTCTTGGTCTTTAAGTAACTACTCATGCTAACCAGTGACGATGCCATGATATACTCTACATTTAATAATAAATAAAAATAAAGATAAAATAAATTAATTGAAAAAATTAGATAGTCAAGGTCATGAATAATAACGTTAGTTGTGGTGTCGTTGAGTTGTTATTTTTCATCAAATACTATATCATTGCGTTTTATTGTTCTAACTATAAAAAATGTAAAATTACGACTTATCATGACGAATACGTTTTTTTATATCAGATCCTACCATACATGACATGTTAATTTAGTAACAAACATAGAAAAGGAATCCCCGCCTAAAGAGTACCACCCCACCCTCCCAAATAATAATCGTAGTGGTATGTTGTCAACCCCACCAAATCGACGAATATTATACTACAAAACTTACTTTCATTTTCTCACTGCCCCCCCCCCCCCC
>JAYMSP010000533.1:0-48179 GCA_036897095.1 Plantago elongata
ATTTAGTAATATTGTTAAAACTTAGGATCTATTTGCAATTAATAAAGACGATCGTATTTATGTTTAGGTCCACCGTAGTTTTATATTTTTCAATGTGAAGCTGCCACGTGTCACGAGATACCTAAATTGGACACAATGTTAACTTAAGGTACTAAAATTGGGCGGTAACAACCAAATATACTTTTTTTCGGAAACGTCACAACTTAGAGTACCTTTTTCAAAATTTTTGCTTGTAAATTGGCAAGAGTGTTACCATTACAATTACTCAAAAGTCATGAAACTTCTAACATTTTGGATTCTAATTAATAAGATCTAGAGAGCTCAACATTAGCATACATCAATATTCTACAAGAGTTATTTTCAAATTATTCTTCAACTTAACTTTCTCCCCACATAACAAGTTGATTTGTCACTTGCCAGGTTCTTTTTCCTCTCAAGATACAACCAAAAGCTAAAATAAACAATAATTGCAACACTATTCACACCAGAGGAAGAGTTACAGTATGCGTCATCACTCTCCACTTCATGTACCTCCATTGTGAAATCGGGAGGGGTGTCGTTGTCACCATTCTCAAACTGATCAAATCGCCTCTCCGTCATTTCCCTACTATTTGTTTATACTACAGTAAAAAAAATGTAAAATACAAAAATAAATTAAAAAAATAAAAACACATTAGAAGAAATTAATCAGCACCATAATTCCGAACAATTCGGTTGCCCTTTATAGTAATTCAACAAGGATGCATAAGTGCTATTCTAAGATAATGCCAATTTTTTCTGAAACACAAATCATACTATCACAACAGGTAGTGAAAATTCGTAATTTGATTGAATTAAGTTTTTCAGTAAGAACCTTTAAATTTGATCGAAAGATTATGCAGGATTTTGATGGCAATCGTAATTCACGGGACGAGGAAGAAAGGTTTTGGTTATGCGTGGAACATCATGGTTCAATGTGTTGAAGCAATGCTTGTCTAAATCCCAAGAGGTTCTTGCAACACATGGCTGGAGTTTCATGAGCTAGCTAATTATGTGACTTTAGATTCTTCTGGAAAACTGAGTCTCTTGAATGTCTTGTGTGATGAAATTCTTGAAACAGAGTAGCGAACTTTGCAGTTGAAGTTTTGCATATCATTTTTTAATAACTCCTTGTTGTAGTATAACCTTCACCTTTCAACCTTACTTTTTCTTTCCCTCCCTTTTTCTGAAATTTTTATTGTGGTCAGCAAGGTCAGAAATTGTATCAAAGAACACAGTGACAAGTTTGTTGGTGATGTCAAGGAAGCCAAACAGAAGCTTAATTCTGCGAAAGATGAGGTAATAGCATCTGGAATATCCGAATGTGTACCTTGTAGTAAAATATAGTTGCTTCTTATAGTAATATATAGTTGCTTCATATGGAATTTAAGGCTATATATTTCACTATCAACTATATGTACTTCATGTAGGAGGAGAGTTTGAAGGTTCAATAGGTGAGTGACATAGTTGCAGCAGTTGAGGCTAATATTGGTGCATGTAGGATTATCTACAACACTCATGGCTCACAAATGTAGAATCGCACCAACTATAACCAATAAATTTGAAAATTCCCATATGAAACATATCAGAATTCGTAAGTATTCAATGAAGGAAAAACATCATTTCTAATCCAAAATGACAAATCATGGATAAACATTCATTGCACACTCATTTATTAATCAACAAACAAACAAATACAACCATCCAGCAAACATTAACATCTATAAATCACATGCATACCAATTTATAGTTGTGTATTGTACCTGGTGCTTGGTAAGATCGATGGCCATGAATAGCGCGGGTCTTAGGATGAAGATCAAGAGGCAAGTACTTCATGTTCTTGTACGCCTCTCTGCAGATTTTTGCTTCTGAGAAATGACGGTGAGAGCCTCACGATCTTGATCTTCGACAACTTGAAGGTGCACCACCGGTGACCTTCGTGGCTCTCAATAGGGCTAGCTCCGCCTTCAGCTCCTTCAGTTGCGCAAGAAAATAGAGACCTTTGATTTCTGCCTCAACTCGTGCACGTTGATGCCGGATGTCAACTACAAAGCAATAGCACTAGAATTAATCAGAAAGTTATCAATTAAACAATATTTGGCGATGGAGTTTCTCCTATCCATTTCGTCCGTTTCGACTTCTAGGGTTTGGGATACAGAGGAAGTGGAGAAGATGACTGAAATTAGGTTTTAGTATATGACCTTTGACTATAACCGACAGCCTCATCCGGCCATGTCCAGCTTCATCGCGTTTTCTGATAATATCGCCAATCACCTAGAATTCCAAGAAGATTTATATCAATATGAAGTTTAAATTGAAATCTATAATATGATGTGGATTGTTTCACTTATTATTTTGTTAATTGTTGATAAGTATGAACTTTCTTTTGGGTGGAAAGAAAATGGAGGAGAGAGAGTTTTGGGAGAACAAGAAGAAACAGATGAGGAGAACAAGAAGAAGAAGAAGAAATAAAAACGATAAAGATCTGAACGGTATAGATTTAGTGTGAGATAAAATGTGGACGGTGTAGATGATGTGCGTGAGCGCTAGTTGAGTGAGAGTGGGTATTTTCATGCCTTGGATTAAATTTGTACTGAAAAATCACTCAATTCAACGAAAATTGAAATTCAATTGATTTTTCTCACTTGCTCTTATTGTGTTATATCATTACTTTGAATTACCAAAATCAAACTAAGTTTTCTCAAAATCCAAACCCAAACAAAATCGTCAACAATATATACAGAATAAGTCTCATAAAGACGGTATATACAAACGTATCTATATTGTCAAGAAATATATCGATGTTATCAATTAAAACGTTTATGTTCTCAACATTAATCTTTTTTCATATTACATTATGACTTATTTCGTTAGCAATATAAACATTTTAATTTATAACATGTATGATATTAATAATAACATAGCTCATTTCTTGATAAGTTTTCTGAAGACAATGTCTCATGAGACAGAATTGTGATTTTCTCCACCAAAAACGTAAGTAAAAATATATTTCCGAGTTGAAAGAAGCAAAAAAAATGATCTCTAGATAGTTCATTATACACAATTTATGTTTTTAGAAGAATTTTATACATTTTCAATCAAAATGGTTATGTTGTTAGCAAAATTCATTTCTTTTGTAATATGACAAAAAAAATAAAAAAACATCATTGACAACATAGACGTTGGTTGATAACATCAATAATATTCTTAAAAACATAGGTTTGGTACTAAATATTTTCTAGTGACAGTTTTTCAGAAGACTCATTCAAAGTAAATACGGTTTATATCAATTTTGAATAAAATAATACCAGTGAGTCTCAAATTAATTTTAAAGTTGGAAGTTGGATAGAATAATTAATATGAGTGAGTTATAATTTTGAGTATACTTAATATTAAAGTTGGATGAATGGTTATTATATAAAAATGAAAAAAATTATTCAAAACACGTAAAATGGTAAACTAAAAAATTATTTTCCGGAGGGATGAAGTTTTAATGGTAAGCTAAATTACCTTCTGAATAGATGGGCTTGATCGCCATTAATAGTGAGGCTTCTGTAGCCCATTACTGCAAGTCCATATTAAAAGTGGACTGATGAGTATATGACCTTTTTGGACCGTGGCAATTGTATTTCTTAAACAGGCAAACAAAATTAAAATTCAGAACTGTAAGTTAACTCGAGCTGAATTGTAAATTAAAATTGAAGTTGACTTTTAGAGCTTGTAGGATATTTAATGACGGTTCGATATATAATTGGAGTTGAATTATTTCAATCGAATTGAGTTTTTATGTACAGTTTCAGATTGAAAACCAAAATACTCTGCCTACTTAATAACAAAATTGGTGCGCTTTAATTTCACAGTAGATATCTAAAAGTTTGCACTTTATAAGTCTTGAGGATGCTCAAATCGCTCTAAAATATTTTAGTACGCACTCCAAGAAAGCTAAAAGTGCTAACGCAATATCTATAAATATTCCAGTTAGATACACAACTGCGTGAACTAAAACACTCCGTAGCATCATTTCGTGATGAATTCGTGAATTAAAACAAACTAAATCTAAATAAGAAAAAAGTCTAATTACCACTAACCAAATCAATTATTATTTGGCAAGTGTCCTCTATTTTTCGCCTATGTGTTGCTTTTGGTTCAACAATATTAACATCCAATCATCTTCTTCATTTTCATCATTATCTCATTTAGTTGGTTAATGATCGACTCTATCTATCCATCACTCCCGGTGAGGTTTGTCTCGTTCAATCTTCATTCAATATTAACTTGTTTTGTTACAATTCTACACGTAAATATATATAATGTGATTTGAAAGAAGTTTTTTCGAAAGGAAGGACTCGATGGCCAGACTAACACTTTTAAGCATAATTGTAATTTTTTCAACATTATTAATGATTTGTTCTGGGTGTATTTTCTATCATTTTTTACACAAATTCTCTAGTTTTCTGAATCGATATATAATTATTCAGGGACCAATCTGTTATATTTTTAAATTTCACCTTCGACATAGTATTATTACGAAATTTATCAGGGAGGGAGCTGGAAATGTAATTTGGCCTATCGACTTTTCACCTGACGTGCCTAATCCCAATACGACACCGTGCGCAAGCATCGTCTCGTCTCGTCTCGCGTCTCTTCCCCATGTGTAACTCGTAACGACTAAAACAGCAAATCTTTACAGCACATCATCACAACAGTACATCACTCACCGCTACAAAATCCAAAGATCCTTTTTCTGCTTTCATTCAACAACGTAACAGCTCAGTATCACCACACGTGTCCTTCCCTCCAGGTAAATTCTTCACGATTTCAATTCGTAGCGAAATGAACAGATAGGGCATTTGATTTAGGAATTGATTGATTGATCGATTGTTTGATTTTCTGACTGTGTTCAGATCTGGCTTGTGTTTGATGGTCGATAGATGGAAATGGATGATCATGTGAGGAACGGAGCTGCTGAAGGCTCTGGTGATTCACTTGATCAGGTAGACTGGTAGACTATTTTGATTGAATTTGTTTTCGAGTTTATCGTATTCGGATTGGTGTCCTGTTTAGTTGATTAGTTAACAAGAGAAACCTGTATATAGTGTATGAGAAAAATGTGGCTTATCAATGCACCGGCAGTACTGCAGAAGAGAAACCTGTTTATAGTTTTAAGAAGTGAATTTCTATAAGTGAAACTGAGTATTTGATTGTCAAATGTTCGTGATGTGGTATGTAGTTGAATAACAAGTTTAATTTGATTTATTAAAGGATGCTGAGTTATGACTTATCAATGTACCGGCAGTACGGCAGAAGAATTAATATGTTGTTAGTTGCGTGGTGCTATGGAATTTTAAGAAGTGAATTTCTATAAGTGAAACTGAGTATTTGATTGTCGAATGTTCGTGATGTGGTATGTAGTTGAATAACAAGTTTAATTTGATTTATCAAAGGATACTGAAGTATGAATTATCAATGCCCCCGCAGTAAGGTGGAAGACTTGAGATATAGAATGTTAGTTGAGTTGTGCTAGGGAGTTTTAAGAAGTGAATTTCTATAAGTGAAACTGAGTAGTTGATTGTCGAATGTTCGTGATGTGGTATGTAGTTGAAAGAACAAGTTTAATTTGATTTACCAAAGGATGTTGAGTTATGGATTTTCGTTAGTAATCATGTTATCTTGAATGATAATTTGATTCTTTTGAGTTGTAAATGTCTCCCCTCAGCAGCTGCCGGATTAGGGATCGCAGTACTGTGGGTTTAGAGTCATAGTTGTATTCATGCGGGTGCTGGAAGTTGAACTAATGTTACATATTGTTATTTGCGTACCACATTTCTACGAATTTAGCTTTTCTTTCCAAACCAGATACTACTATATTCATTTGGGGAAGAACAAACATATTCATTATTCACCATATTTATTCTCTTGTTGCCAAAGATAATCAATTTGGAGGTACATTCACTTATATCTGAAGGTTCTTTAGGTTTTAGGAGTGATATGTGTTTTTTCTCTGCACACAGTGTACATTATGTGATACAAACTTTTTTTAATCTCAGTTGTAAGGTTTTGTTATGAACTCGATAGAATAGATCAAAATGAGGTTGACAGATAAGGTCCATGATAGGTGGGGCATTTATGATGATTAGAGACTGTGCTATGTAGTTCCACTTAAGAATAGTCTTTTTTTTTTATTTAAACTGAAAAATAGTTTGGAGATTTAATTGAATTTGTTGCTGACAACATGGTTACCCTCAGATGGTCCCTCCAGTTATGGAAAATGGAGATGTGTTTTTCGGTCATGAACCAAGTGACACAAGAACGGCAGAAGAGGGAGTAAGGGATGATATGTTTGTCGACTGTCCAGATGAGATCGAGAATTCTGAATCACAGCAGAGTTCTGAGGAGAAGGATATTGCACAAGATGACCATTATAATGAATTGGATAGTGGAATCAAAGTTCAACATTTGATGGCTGAGATGGAAAACTTGCGGGATAGCTATGACAAGAGTGTTGCCGAGAAAGAAAACTATGAGGTTTGGTACCCCATGCACTTGCTCTGGCTTGATGTGTTTGTCAGTTTATTCAATAATGATACAAAAACTCAGTTTATATGCATCCCCTCCTGTTATTATATTATGCGGAACTATCCTATGTTTTGGATACACTATACCGCTACCAATTTCTTTTCAAAAGGTATGACCTGAAGGAACTGTATGCAATCAAAGATCACCATGGGATCTTGCACTTGTTAAATGCGACATATGCTTATCGGTGCTTTATCTCTGGTGAATATATTTACCTACAAACTGTCTACTTTCCCTGCAGGCAGAAAAGATTGTGCTTGTGAGAGAACTTGATGATCTTCGTTCTCAATTGAAAGTTTATAGTGAGCTGCAGATTTCACGGGGTGAAGATACTAATGGATTGATCCATCATGACCCCCAACTTGAAAAGGATCAACCATTCAATGATATTGTGGACAGAATATTAGGCTCTCTTTCTATGACACTCCCTCAAGAATATCTGTCAAATGTATCACTGACAGAAAAGATCTCTAATGTTGAGAAATCAGTTACGTCTTTAATTGATAAGTACAATCTTTTCCTTTCCCAAACTGACCAACTGCGGGGATGTTTACCCGACATTGGTTCTGATTTCAGTGCGATGGATGAAGTTGGAGTTCTTGGTATTGTGCGTGATAAATTTGTCGAATTTAAAGTAAGGGAAGATGGTCTTTACCAAAATTTGAGCCTATTAGAGAACCAGAATAATAATTTAGTTGAACAACTGGAGAAACAAAGATCTATGATTGAAAATGCAAATGTGGATATCAGAAGGTTAAATACAGAAGTTGAACAGGAGAGGAACAGATACGCCAACACGAAAGAGAAGCTTGGCATGGCTGTGACTAAAGGAAAAGCATTGGTACAGCAGAGGGATTCACTGAAGCACTTGGTGGCTGAGAAAACGATTGAATTGGAGAAGTGTATGATCGACCTGCAGGAGAAGTCGAGTGCTCTTGATGCTGCTGAGCAGAGAAACGAGTTATTGACAGCAAGTGAGAATTTTGCTGCGTCGCTGCAGGCTTCTCTTTCTGAAAAAGACAAAATACTTCATAAATGTGGAGAACTGCTATCTGAGGTTGTGAAAATGGAGGAGATGCAGACAGATGATATCACTGAGAAGCTCAAATGGCTTGCAGATGAGAACAAATCGTTGAGGGATGTGGCTCTGCAGTACCATAAATTGTCTGATGCCTTAATGTTGTTTGATTTTCCGGAAACTATTGCATCAAGTGAGTTGGATCATCGTCTCTGCTGGCTTGTGGAGTCATTTGATCTGTCTAAAGAAGAAATTCTGAAGCTAAACTCTGAGATAGCTGAAATGACAGAGGCCTCGAACCAGGAGATTGACCGACTCACTGCTTTCCTCACGGAAGAAAGACAGGAGAGAAGTACTCTTCAGGTGGATTTGGAGGACATAAGAAACAAGTATCTAGCACATGAAAGTTCACATCATGAGCTAGCTGAAATTAGAGAAGCTGCAAATATTGAAATCGATCGCTTGACTAAATCTCTCGTAGGAGAATCACTGGACAAGAATTATCTTCAAGAAGAATTGGTGGCCTTGAGAGACAAATACGAAGGGTCTGTTCAAAAGGAGCACCACACATCTCTGGAGAAAGATCAGATATTATTTATGTTGCTGGGGGCATCTGGACTCGCTATTGATGATATGAAAGAGCTGTCTGGAGAAGACTCTAACATGACCAGAACCATAGAAAATTGCCTTGTGAAGATTAAAGAAAAAGCAAGTCAACTTGGATCACCTCAAGTCAATTTGCAAATCTCAGAAAGCTTACAGAGTCTTCTGTATGTGACAGATCTGGACATGAGGCTATATAAGCTTATTGCTGAAGAAAATACATCGAATAGAGTGGAAGTGCGTCGTCTCTCACATGATTTGGAAATTTTAGCTGGAGAATATAATAGCGTAAGGGAAGAGAAGGGTGTTTTGCAGAAAAATCTTGAGCAGTTGGAGGACAGATGTGGTTTACTGAAGGAGAAACTATCCATGGCTGTGAAGAAAGGCAAGGGACTTGTTCAAGAACGAGAAAACTTAAAAGGTTCCCTGAATGAAAAGAATTCTGAAATTGATACGTTGAAGGCCGAACTACAGCAAAGTGTATCAATGTGTAACGATTGCCAGGAAAAAATCACTAAATTGTCACTTGATCTTCAGCGGATATCTCAGTTGGAAATTGATCTTGCTTCCGCGCAGGATCATGCAAATCAACTTGAGCAGTTATTAGCAGAGAGCAACAATGAGTTGCAAAGAGTCACCAAGTCAATCGAAGACATTGATGCTCCAGCTGATTCAAATGTTGAAGAGCCGGTAGAAAAAGTCAAATGGCTTGCTCGGTTTATCACAGAACTTCAAACTGAAAAGGTGGAGATGGAACAAGAATTGAGGAATGTGAAGGAACGATCCATTTCATTTGCTAGCAAGTTGTCGGAAGCCCAATCATCCATAGAGTCACTTGAAGATGCTTTATCAGTAGCTGAAAATAATTTATCCAAACTCTTGAACGAGAAAAAAGAACTTGAAGTTTCTAAGGCAGTGCTTGAGGAAGAATTATGGAAGCAGAAAGAAGAAGCTTCTTCTGATACAAGCAAGTTTGCAGAGGTTTCCGTTAGTATGAGGGCACTTGAAGATGCTTTGCAACTTGCAGAGGACAATATATCCCGGTTCGTGATTGAGAGAGACATTGCCCTTGAAAGTCAAGCGCTTGCCGAAGAGCAGCTTCAGAAGTTGAAGGATGAATTTGTTAACCATATGAACAAACTTTCTGACGCGGAGAACAATGTTTCCCGGTACATGAATGAGAGAGACATTGCCCTAGAGAGTCAAACTCTTGCCGAAGAGCAGCTTCAGAAGTTGAAGGATGAATTTGGTAACCATATTAACAAACATTCCGATGCGGAAAAAACTATTCAATCACTTGAAGGTGATTTGTCTCAGTCTCAAAAGAATGCATCAGTACTAGCTGAAGAAAATAATAAGCTACAAATCGGCATCAGTGATTTAAAAAATCAGATGAACAAAATGAAAGAAGAAACGGGTTTACAAGCTAGCCAGCTTTCTGATGCTGCCCAGGCAATCCAATCACTCGAGGGTGCATTATTAGATTCAAAACACAACATGGCAGGTGTTGTTCAGGAATTGGGAAATGCTGAACATGAGGTCTTAACGCTTAGAGCTAGCTTGGAAGCTTGCAGGGAAGAGTTATTAAATGCAGAAAATAACATGTCAGGTATTGTTCAGGAGAAGAACAATGCTGACCAAGAGATTTTAACGCTTAGGACCAAGTTGAATTCTTGCATGGAAGAGTTATCTGGAGCTCGTGGTAGCATAGAGAACCACTCTGTGGAACTTTCTGGTCAGCTTAATCAACTCCATTTGGTGCTCAAGGATGAGACTCTTTCATCCACAGTAGATGATTGTTTTTCGAGAAAAATTTTGAGCCTAAGCAAGATGAACTTTCTGCTCAATGAAATAAAGGAGTGTATTCTTGAAGTGGATTCAGATGTGGTGAAGAATATTTTCATGATGGAGGTATTAATTGTTGGCTGTTGCGGTCATTGTGTAATATATGTGCAGTTCTAGTTTGTTTGCAACCCAGTGTTTAGATTATCCTGTAAAACTTTTTTCCTCCTCATGCACAAGCATGCGGCATAAGATAATGTAAAAGCAAAGGTAACTAGGCAATTGTGAAATCCATGTTGAGTGATTATCGACGTAACCAAGTTGACTAAAATTTTCTTGAAATGCTAACTGAAGTTTCTACTTCAGATGTTCCTCCAAGATACCATTATCCCCTTCCACTTTTCCTCTTTTCCAAAACATATAGATTTTACTGTGTTTTCTATTAAAGTTGGTCTAAAAATTGTGCCCACCCTCTGTTCCCGGTAAACAATACCCATTTGTTATTTTAGACATTTAGGCTTATGGTTAGTAATAAAATGGTCAAGCAGTTGTCTGGGCATTTTAGCATTTTTATAATTTACAGGAGGTGGTAGTTTTGAAGTTATTATTGAGTTTCATAAGATGATATTGTGAGGGCAATGTTCAATATTGTGGTATCCCCTTTTCTCATTAAAATGATATTGGTACTTTATGAACCAACCAAAAGTGGAAAAATGGATTGGCTTCCTGATGTAGCATTTGTCTTCCTTTGTTTGAATTTTTTTTTAAAAAGTAGATTATGTGGAAATAGGCCCCTTTGAAATTTCAACTCTTCATGAAAGTTTGTTTATCTTTCGAGAAGCCGTCATCGCCCACAGTTTTTTGCTGTTGGTTTATTCTTATACTTGCATTCCCTAGTATTCGGGAATATGTTTTCACAAACATGCCATTTCTTTGTTTGCTTAACAAATGTATGCTTCTTCTTTCTTGTCGCGTGTTCCATGTTCTGCAATAATATTGTGCCTAGTGAACCAACTCTCTCCCACAGTTTGCTACAACTCTGTCTAATATGTTTTCATTGTTATTAGTCAGATAATATAGCTCTTTACCTTTTGCCTTTGAATTATTGGATGTTTTCTAACTCATGGTATATTTACACTTTGTTCCTTTATTTTTGTTGTAGGATGATGTATGTGAAAACATGCATGCCATTTTTTAGTTTGGTTAACAAATGTATGCTTCTTCTTTCTTAGTGGCCAGTATTTTGACTTTTTCTTGTCACGTGCTGCATGCTCTGCAATAATGAACCAACTCTCTGTCCCTTCACAAATTATTGTGCCTAATGAACCAACTCTCTGTCCGTTCAGTGTGCAGAAACTGTGTCTAAATTTTCATCATTGTTATTAGTTTTATAATATACCTCTTAACCTTTTGCCTTTGAATTATTCTGGATGTTTTCTAATTCGTCGGATATTTGCACTTCTCTTCGTTTTTTTGTTGTAGGATGATATTTATGTTCCAGGTTCTTTACAATTTGATACCGATATTTCTTTGAATGCGGATGCACATGATGAGGTGAGAGCAGCTGATGGTGAGAGCAGTGTGTTTGATGTTGATAAGATAAATGAATTATTTCATCTGAAAGACAGAATGCTCTCTGATAAATTTGATAACTTCTCTACGCATATGGATGAGTCAATAGCAGCTCTATCAAGAAGATTAGGCATGGCAAGGGATGGACTCGTGAGCATAGTAAAATACATGAATTTTCTGAAACAACAAGTTAATGATTTGGAAAGCAATAATCAAAAGCGCGAAAGTTATATCTCTTCCTTAGAAAATGATATCAGGATCTTATCTTCTGCTTGTGCTGATGCAACTAATCGTCTGGACTCAAATCTTCATAAAAGCATATCAGAGCTCAAATATGTCCATGTACTCGAGGTATTGGATGATAGAGCGTCCAATATTCTGGCTGCAGCTGTGGATGATCCAGAAGCACCACTAAATAGTGATCAAGTGAAGTTGGCAGACAAACTGTCACTTGCTACTAAACATAATCAAGATCTTAGTGAACTGATCCAGGGCGTGCTGAGTAAGTTTGTTGGTAAAATGGGAGAGCTGGAAAACAAATTGCAAAGAACTGAGCTGTCGTGTCATGAAGCTTCAGAAGAAAGGGATCTATGCAAAAACCGAATCTTAGAGTTAGAGACTGATTTGGAGACAACAAAAAGCCTGTGTGAGGAGATGAAGTCGAGAGTAGAAGAGTTTCAGGAAAAACAAGATCGTTGGAATCAAAGAGATGCAGAACTCTCTTCATTATCCAAAATTAGAGGTACATGATGTTGATATTGTAATGATGTGTTATTGCTTTACATCACTTTCCCCTTTAATCTTATATTTAACTTGCTCCGTATTGTGGTTATATTGTAGAAACGGATGACTCGAAATTATTAGCTTCACAGCTGTCTTCTATTCTGAGTAAGATAAATGAAGTTGAAGTCCCTGATGATCTTCTTTCTGTTGGAGAGGCAAATGATTCTGCAGATCTAAGAAAGCTATTCTACATCGTAGATAAATTTAGTGAAACTCTGCAAAAGATAAGCTCACTCTCACATGAGAAGGAAGAACTACTGTCCCATATTGAGAAACAGAGTCTTGAAATTGATTCTCTGGAAAATAAAATTAAAGATCAGATAGAGAAAGAGAAAGACTCGGGGAAGATGTTTACTGACCTACTGGAGCTTGAATCGGGTTTTAAGAGTATTATTCAGAAGTTGGGGGGAAACGAATTGGTTGATGATCAAAAGGCATCTGGGGTGATATATCTATTGCCATTGCTGGATAAACTGGTTACAGCCAAATTGACGGAGTCTGAGTATTTGCAGTCCAGAAATGAAGAACTTATCACCAAGTTACGTGGGAGTGACATGATTGTTGATGACCTGTCAAATAAGGTTAAATTACTTGAAAATTCAAATCAAGAAAGAAGTGTGGCAGTAGAGATAGACCAGGAAAGAGGAATATCTGTACCTTCGCTGTCCAATCAGTCAGAGATTTCAGAGATTCAAGATATGGTAAAGTTTGTCCTGTGTTTATATACTTTTCATTATTACTCAACTATTGTGATATTCCGATCTTACAATTGGCATTTACGTGAGAACTTCCCTTTTTTCTTTTTTTTGAGAGAGAGAGGAATTGGGCGAGAATTACATATGGTGCTTAAGCAATTACTTCAAGTCAAGTGCGTCTATGTTGAGCAATTGATCTTTTGTCCATAAAGAGCTCTTAAAAAAATACTTTAGTTCAAGATATTAGTGGGGCCTTGAGATTTTTATCAGTAAATGCATTGTCTTAAAGATGATACAGAAAAATAATAGGAGTATAGGACTTCAAATTAGAACATTATAATGTGTGGATGAATGACTTACTATAGCTGATTGGTTGATTGAGCAAGTCTTGTGAAAGACTTGATTTTCCTAAATAATAATAAATTACCACATCATATAAGTATAAATCGGGTGACTGTGCCAAACACTTTGGTGAAGAAGTATACTTTTCCTCATATGTTGAGGAAAACAATAATTTACCTTGTCATGCTTAGTGAGTAATCATTGCTGTGATCATACACCTCTTCTAATAACAGCCGTTATCTAACATTGATCATCCATTAATTCACTGCTAATATTTTACGATTTCAAGAGGTTTTTTTACTCTTACTGGCATATTTAGTCTTTTTATCCTCATTCTTCTCTAATTTAATGTATTTTAGCTGTTATTCTTGTCTTCATTATGCGGACATACTCTATGTTGCGGATCCATCCCTGGTTGATTACTAATTTAAATACTTGTAGGGAGCGCTTGGTAAGAGTAGCAATGCTCCTGTTGCTCCATCTGCTCCCCACGTGCGCACTTTGAGGAAAGGTTCAAGTGATCACCTTGCCATCAACATTGATTCTGAATCTGAGCGGTTGATTAAAAATAAAGGGCCTGACGAAGATAAAGGTAATATTATAATAACTTGTCATTAATGTTGTGGCTGGATGGGTAAGTCCAGTAATAACAAGGCCTTGATTTTGCAGGTCATGTATTCAAGTCTCTGAACACGTCCGGTTTGATTCCTAGACAAGGGAGAATATTTGCAGACCGAGTTGATGGAATCTGGTAAACTGTTGTAGTTGGTTACTTTATTGCTGTCACTTCACCAATCATTGCTGCACATGATATTGCACTTTTTGAAAAAAGAGATGAATATATTTCGTTTAGAAAAGATTACTGATAACAAAATTTGGTACCAAAGTCTGCACATTAGATTTCATTGCTTCCTGCTCATGCCTCACTCTAAAACATTAGAATACTTACTTGGGGTGTGCGTATGTTTTAGTGTGGGTGGATGGGTGGAGTAGTTCTACTAACCCACAATCTGCAGAGGGGTGAATGAATATGAAAATAACCATATTCAATATTTCTCCCCCGTCCGAAGTTTTAAGGTGTTTTCAATTGATGTACCTATTGACTCTTATCATGCTTATTAAAGCACAAACCTTCCCTTTGTAACAACAAACTGCAGGAAACATGTTGGACTTGCATGTTACACTCACTTTGTTCTCCCTCTTGTTTTAGTAACACTACATTGGTTTGAGCACAGACACAGGATTGACAACATGTAATGATTATAGATGTACTATTATATTGATAAATTTCTAGTTGGTGATGAAAGTGTGAGATATATTATGTGAAGTATGAGTGAAATTATGTGAAGTTGTCAATTTAGTTTCTCTGTTTTGAGATGGATGGTAGAACTGATAAATGGTGGTGGAAAGTTGAGGATTAATCATTGCTTGTGTAAATCCTTGTGATGCTCACACTTTTGTTGATTCAGGGTATCCGGCAGTCGAGCTCTGATGAGCCATCCAAGGGGGAGGCTCGGTGTCGTTGCATATTGGCTTGTCTTGCACATTTGGTTACTTGGTACCATCTTGTAACACCTGTGTGAAGAAGCTACATAAAATGGCGGTGACACAGAGAGAATATAATTTAAATGTAGTATAGATTTAGTCCATATATCATTTATTGTTACACGTTTCCAGATTGGGTGAAATGTAAATGTTAAATGTCTTCTCAAAAAGTTTCATTATTTATTTTTTCGGATCACCTCTTCGGATTCTTCTTGCCTTCTGTTTCAAACAAGCCAGGAGAATGTAGTGGAATCATAGACGACAAATGTGCTCTATTAGATAGATACTACATCATGTTACATCTTCTATAGATGAAAATCCTTGCTTAGCTTGTATGTAGTACAAAATGTGTAATTCACAACTCATGGACATGGGATCAATACCTACCTGATTGGTAACATTGTCCAGATTTTGCAAGTCAAATGAGCTTTATTCACGCAAAATTAGCTACATTTACATAAAAAATACATGGAGAAAATAAATGAACACAGGGTATTTTTAGATGGAAGTATTATAAATAATGAACAAAGAGTAAGTCCCATTGTAATGGAAGATGAAAGAGACGGACAAACATTACAATTATGAATAAGAAATATTATAAATTTTATTAAAATATTGGTAACAAATATATACACAATTGATATAAAATGTTTACTCCTAAAATGTTACTCATTATTGTTTAAATATTATACATATAATTATGAATGTTTTTGGTCTCTCATTACTAAACATTATATAATTATGAACATTTTATGTCTCTCATTACTGTTGTGCATGTATTTCAAAACTTTGTGACTTTATAATTATTTGTTCTTATTTGTAGGGTGTGAAACTTAAAATGGAAACTTGAAGGATGAATCTGCAAGCTCTGCAAATTAAAGGAATGTTTGTGTAAATTTCCCAAGCTCACACTACTCACTGAACCTGTCACTCACCGGAAATGGCATCAACGCTGCGAAGCGAAGTCGATTCCCGCGACCAATGGCGGCGCGTTCGGAAGTCGCTCGCGTCTGGGGATTTCGAATCGGCGGCGAGTTATGTACGGAGTTTTCTGGAGATTGATTCGAGGTTTAAGGACACGTCAAGCGGCGGAGCAGAGAGAGGAGATGATGGCGTATAAGCGGCAGCTGGAAGATGTTGTGAGGAGGAAGCTTTCTGCGGCGGTGGATCAGCGGGATCATGCGGCGGTGCTGAGGTTCGTGAAGATGTTTATGCCGCTTTCGCTTGAGGAAGAAGGTTTGCAGGTATATGTTTCGTATTTGAAGAAAGTTATTTCTATGAGGTCTAGGATGGAATTTGAGCAATTGGTTGAAATTGTTGAGCAGCAAGGGGATAGTGGTAGTGGTGGTAGTAGTAGTAGTAGTCAGGTGAATTTCGTCGCGTGCTTGACGAATTTGTTTAAGGATATTGTGTTGACTGTTGAGGAGAACAAGGATATTTTGAGGGATTTGTGTGGTGAGGATGGGATTGTTTTTGCTATATGTGAGCTTCAGGAGGAGTGTGATTCCAGAGGATCAATCATTTTGAAGAAGTATATGGAGTATAGGAAATTCGCGAAACTGACTTCTGAGATAAATTCGTATAAGACTAATTTGTTGTCTGTAGGTGTGGAGGAGGGGCCTGATCCTAGGGAAATCGAGCTTTACCTTGAGGAGATTCTGTCTCTTACGCAGCTTGGTGAGGATTACACGGAGTACATGGTGTCAAAAATTAAGAGTTTGACATCTGTGGATCCGGAACTAGGCCCTCGAGCCACAAAGGCGTTTAGGAGTGGGAATTTCAGCAAGGTTGCTCAGGATGTGACTGGCTATTATGTGATATTGGAAGTGTTCTTTATGGTGGAGAATGTGAGGAAAGCTATCCAAATTGACGAGCATGTGCTTGATAGTCTCACCACGTCGATGGTGGATGACATGTTTTATGTTTTGCAGAGCTGTTCTCGCAGAGCTATTTCTACCTTTAATATTAACTCTGTGATTGCCGTGCTTAGTAGTGCAGTGAGTTTATTGGCGGGTGAGTACGGCGTGGCGTTGCAGCAGAATATCAGGGAGCCAAATCTCGGAGCAAAGCTTTTTTCTGGGGGTGTAGGAGTGGAAAAGACTGGATCAGAGATTGCAACACCTTGAACAACATTGATGTTAGCAGTGAGTATGCATTGAAACTGCTTCGTGAGATTGAAGAGCAATGTACGGAGGTTCCCTATGCCAACAGACCGAGAAAGAGTTAAATCTTGCTTGTCAGAATTGAATGACATGAGCAATAATTTTAAGAAGACATTGAATATTGGAATGTCCCAACTTGTAGCCACTGTGACACCTTGTATTGGACCAGTGTTAGATAATGTGGCAATCATTAGTTATGAGCTTTCTGAAGCAGAGTATGCAGACAACGAGGTGAAGGATCCCTGGGTCCAAAGGCTTCTTCATGCTGTTGAGACCAATGTGGCATGGCTTCAGCCAGTTATGACATCCTGCAACTATGACACACTCTTGCATCTTGTTATCGACTTCATTGTGAAAAGGCTTGAAGTCATCATGATGCAAAAAGAGATTCAGTCAACTTGGAGGTCTTCAACTTGATAGAGACGCTAGGACACTAGTGAGCCACTTCTCCACTATGAGCCAGAGGACTGTTAGAGACAAATTTGCTCGTCTAACGCAAATGGCTACCATCTTAAACTTGGAAAAGGTCTCGGAGATTTTGGATTTCTGGGGAGAGGACTCGGGGCCTATGACCTGGAGACTTTCCCAGCAGAGGTCAGAAGAGTATTAGGTCTCAGAGTTGATTTCAAACCTGAAGCTATTGCTGCTCTTAAACTATAGTTCGATTAACGTCATTTTTTTTTAAACGGTAAATGTGAACTCGACTCGAACTCCTGATCTATTGGTGGGAGGGGAATCACTTTACCAACTGATACGCTTCATTGTCTCAATTAAGTTGTTCATAGTATATTAAATATTCTTTTTGTGTTGTTTTTATGTAAGGTAAAATTAATAAAAAGTAGTTGGTAGTTGAATAATTAGTTAATAGTTGATTAGGTAATTTTTTTTTTAAACAAGCTAATTTGGTTAGCTTCTTAAATTAGATAACTTGTTTGAAAAATTGTAATAATTTTTTTAGTAAAAGAAGTGCATGGAACTGATCCAGTTAAAAAGGTAGTAAACATAGTCTAACACCATTTCTCGGTTGTATTACAATTTTTTTATTAAAAAAAGTGTATGGAACTGATTAAGTTAAAAAGGTAGTAAACATAGTCTAACACCATTTCTCGGCTGTATTACACTATTACTGAAGCTTCAACTTTCCTAAGGAGAAGGGGTTCAAGCTATATGGTGATGTACTAATCATGATCTTATAAACGAAGTGTACTTTTTTAATTCTTAAATACCTATCACTTTGTCTTGTGCTTTAAGTTCTCATGTTTTGATGTCCAAAAGAATAGATATACTAACAATGAGAGTTGAAGAGTCATCGGGAACAACTACTCTGATTGCCACCGCGACACTGTGTATAAGGTAATGATTTTTCTGCCGTGTTCTTTACTTTACAATGATTAATTTCGTCAGACTAAAGATCACTTCTCTCCTGTGCTCTTGCAGCTTGAGGGTAGATTGGAGTAGCATTCAAATGCCTGTTTAAATGTACTTGAGAATTTTGTGTTTGTTATGACTCTATAGTAATAATATTTTTCTCCACATATATAACAAACTTATAATATCCTATCCAATTACAATTATATATCAAACACAATTTTAACAATCCCACTATAATTTCGATCACTATTCAAGCATTTAAATCGGGACATTTAAGTCGCATGTCAATCAGGTTCTAAGTGATCTAGGCACATATCAGATATAACCATTAGAATAAATTTGTATATGATGTTGTTTATAATATAAATGAATTATAGTGGGTATAGAATTGTATTTATAATAAATGAATGATAATGTAAAGAGTAAGGAGATTATAAGAATAAAATAAATTTTTTATTGAGAAAATTCAAAAATGAATAGTACAATATTTTAAATTTAATTATAATTTATGCTTAATCCCCTTATTTGAAATACTAAGTACTACCCTTCCTTACCTATAAGTTAAGACATACTGCACTAGTTTTTAATTGGAACTTTAATAAAAATATATACTATAAGTATATATTTTACTCACATATAAATTATATAACTTGCCTGATAGAAGTGAAATAATATTTTGTTTTAGATGTTCCAACAAAGTGAAATAATATTTCATTTATAAAAGTAATTCCACAATATAATTTATTTTTAACCACACATTATTGAATTCACATATACTTTTATATCTTAAATTCATTCTTAACCATATACTATATATTTTTATTAAAATCGTATAAAATTAAATTATTTCGTTATTAACGAGACGGAGGAAGTATATACTATTCCAGAAGTATTATCTTCTAGATAATTCTTCTTCGCTTGAGTTTGTTGCTTGAATTGTGATTTAGTGAATTTTATGCTGAAGGCCTGGTGCAAGTGTATGTATATATATATGTAATAATATGTGAGAGTCTTCAATCCTTGGTGGATGCTTCTTGTGAAGTAGCTGATGTCTTATGCTTGCAATAATCAAATAATGTGTTCTTTCAAGGTACTTAGCATCTCCGATCTGGAGCCAAGCTTGCTCATGCAAACTCTATATCGGTGATGCTCCGATCAGTGGGATTGTCAAGTGATTCTTCATGTTCTTCGTAGATCTTGGAGTTTTCTTTTTTAAGTTTTTCAAATTAAATAGGTTAAAATTGACGGCTCCATCAATTTTGACCGTTGGAGTCGGGCTACAAAAATTAAATGACTGAAAAATATAATGTCAAAAAACTGAACGGTCACAAAATAAGAATAGAGCAACTCAGGGTACTTTTTTTGAGTTTTTCCAGTTAAAATTAACGTGACGTCCATTTTGATCGAGGATTCAAATTGGACAAATGGAAAACACAAGGTGTCAAAATTGAACTGTCACAAAATAATATATTTTTTGGTAGTAACACGAATTGAAATACTTTTCTTAATTTTTTCCCCATATGTTTTCATAATATACTATTCCCTCCGTCTCAGCAAACTTCATACATTTGTCGTTTTTAATTGTCCCAACAAACTTCATACATTATTAAAAAAAGAAGTTACCCCACCACTAATAAATAATAAACAATCTCAACTTTACACAAAAGTTACACATTTTGCCACAAGAAGTACAATTTTTCCCACCTTCTTCATTTTTTATCATTAATTTAAATTTTCGAATAAAACTACGAGTTAATCTTAATGTATGAAGTTTGATGGGACGGAGAGAATATTATTTACAATTTTATCGATGCGGTATCTATATTTTATTTTTCATTACATTAACTTTTCGCTTTTATCATGCCATGCATTAATAATATTTAATTACTTTTTCATTTAAATACAATACTATAGCTACATTCTTTGACCAGAAAATAAAACAGGAAGCTATTACCAATTTTTTAAAAAAAACAATATTTTGATTAATTTTTGTTTCACATATTTGAATTATGCCACCAACTATATTTATACGGAGTATTTAGTTAAATATATATTCCTATCTGGCCGGTGGCTTTTCCTATAAAGCAAGCTCACTCACTCACCCTAGCTCACTAATTAATTCACTGAATCCAAATGCAGCAAAACCAGAGAAAATGGGAATCCAAGGTATCAACAAGGCTTCAAAAAACCACTCCTGACCAAATATGGCCTCTCTTGCAAAACTTCTTTGGCCTTGGCCAGTGGTTCCCTGGCCTAGCCATCTGCCACGGCATCCATGGAACCAACGGCGAGCCAGGTTGCATTCGCTACTGTGAAGGTTTCCGTCTCCAACGGGCAAACAACGACACTGAGGAGGCGATGTGGTCTAAAGAGAAGCTTGTGGAAATGGACAAGAACGGGATGAGGTTTAGCTATGAGATTGTTGACTCCAACATTGGGTTTGAGTCGTATGTTTCGACTATTGAGGTTATTCCTGGTGGTGATGGTGGCAGTGCGGTGGTGGAGTGGGGGATTAGTGTTGATCCAGTGGAGGGTTGGGAGCTGGATGAGTTGGTGAAGAAATATGAGGTGGGGTTGATGGTCATGGTTAGGAATATGGAGGATCATATTTGTAATTCTTGACAATTTCATATTGCATGGCAATGTCTAATAAGTTTTGAGATTTTTTGTTTTAATTTCAGTGTCTGTGAAAGTAATGGTCCAGTCAAAGTGTTTATAGTCGAGTGGTCAGTTGAAACACCCTGTAATTATAAGGTCACGAATTTAATTTTTCGAAATGAATAATTACATTGTCTGAATAGAGATTGGTGGTGATTTACATTTAGAATCGAATGATAAATTCATCTTATTCGACTCTTGCAATTGTACTATTATATATCTAAAAAAAAAAAGTAAAATGGTTCATAGATCATAATAATACCAAGCTACAATATTTGTCATACCCTCTCAATGATCGCTATATATTTACATAAATACTCCTCCTTCTCTAATAACTTTATACTTCCTCATCCGTTCTAACTTCATTTATTCGTATTCCGTTTTAAACCGTTTCAAATTTAATTACTCATTCATTTAATAAAAAGATTAAGTCTTACTTTATTCACTATCTCTCATATTTAATTTATTATTTCTTTTATTTTATTCACTCTATTTTACACTTTATTTATAATTACTTCTACTTTATTTTCTTTATTATTAAAATATATACTCTAACTTATGAGTAAATTAATTTGGAAAGGAGCGAGAAACCCGACCACAATACCACCATATGTAATACCTGATGCAATGACTTATACGGTGGGACAAAAACTTCTCAAATTAAACTAAGGGGCTGATTGGAGTAGCATTCAAATGCCCGTTTGAATGCGATTTAGGAATTTTGTGTTTGTTATGCCATTTAAATATCGAAGATCGAAATGGCTCTACAGTAGCAACGTTTTTCTCTGTATGTAACAAACCTATAATATACTATCAAATTACAATTCTATACCAAACGCAATTTTAACAATTTTATTATAATTTCGATTACTATTTAGACATTTAAATCGGAGCATTTAAGTCACATATCAATCAGCTCCTAAGTCATTGTCGTATATATGTACTCGCCCAAGACAATTAATGGATTACATCTCCCCAGAGACCCCCACTCTAGTCTTAGAGTAAGTTAGACGCTGCGTCCAAATTTGTCTTTGTACAATAATTTTATTGCTACCTGATAATTAAGGTGATAGGATAGTGGAGAAACTTTTTCTTTTCTAAACGGTAAATGTGAACTCCCAACTTATTAATTAAAAGTAAATTGATTTATAAATTATTAATTGGAGGTAAAATGATTTAGGGGCTGATTGACATGACATTTGAATGAGGATTTTTGTGAAATTGTATTTGGAATGAAATTGAAATGGGGTATTTGAAGTGTATTTTAAGCCAAATCACTGTTTATCGAGTCAAATGAGGTCATTTAAATGCTATCACAATCACCCCTTACAAACTGAGTTGAGTTATATTTTGTTATCACATGTACTTAAGAATACTTATGGCAACGATGGGTGGTGCGCTGACCTGACCAAACATAACTGCAAATCGAAAACTGAACTGAAAATATGATTAAGATTGGTCAATAGTAATTGGTGGTTGAAGGACCCCAACAGTAACCGGCGGTTGCGATTACGTGTACGGTTGAAATCGTCGACCATAATTCTAACAGACTGTTAACCGAAAATAGGTGTATTGATATTTGAGAATTCTAACCAAACTACCAAAGTATGTATGAATTGACACTTTATACTCCCTTAAGATGTTTCGATGATTCTGTCTTCATTGTGAGCTAAACAAGAATTTGTTGATACTAAAGGATCCTGCGAATCTCGCAAAATTGGGAGGATATACAGAACGAATTTTCTGTTGTCTTGTTTATTATGATTAAAGCTTTATCACTATATATACTCCTTCCATCCCAAATTGAATATATCGTATTCCGTTTTGGATGTCCCGAATTGCATTGCATCTTCAACGGCTTAGGACGCAGACAATTATACTGCTGCAATGAAGAACATCCAAATTTGCCTGCTATTTATTATTAATGGTCTATCTATATTTGTTCAGATTCAGTTACTTGTTCAGGTTAAAATATGATTGAGAGAGTGTGATTGAATAATACTGTGTGTTCCTTTATCATTAGTCCTGTTCTATTGCGCGCTACAACTTACGTATCGATCTTCACTTGTAGCAGATCCTCTACACTACACCCACTTTATGATAGAGTTTTGCTGCAGAACAAAGTTTTACACTAGGAGGATAACTGGTTTTAGAATGGGGGAGAGTGAGACAGAAATACAATGCAGTTCATTATCTATTACACGAATCGTAGCTGAAGTTAACTTGTGAAAAAACAATTGAACTAGTAAAAACAGCTGCAGACTTGCAGGATAAAATCATGCAGCTAGAACTTAATGAGAGTAGCTAGCTAGGTTCTCAGACCTTGAAGAAGACGGGTTCTGACTTTCTTCAATGAAGCATTGGCATCTTTAATGCTAATCCTGTCATGAGGTGACTCAGAAGAGCACTGCAGAGACAATTTCAGGACGGAATGTAGGCAGTTCACCTTTAAATTGTGTATGCGTCATTTTCTTGTACCAGGTTGCGATTAATAATGTCAAGAATCGAACAAGTCATAGAATCCCTCACCCAACTCGACAAGCCTGAATTTCCTGCAAACATTTCATGAGTTGGCTTCTTCCCCGTAAGAACTTCCATTAACGTAATGCCATAACTATATACATCACATCTGACTGACACACGGCCATCCGTTCCAAACTCTGAAACAGACAAAGTGATCAATTAAGTTTCTTCAAGATTAGATAGATATGAAGATGAAATTAATATATACTGACCTGGGGCCAAGACACACGGGTATGGGACCATCAATTCCGTTACCATTCAAATAAAATGCACTCAGGCTTAGTTATTAGTTAGAATCAGAACACAGAGTGATGAGAGCATTCATACAACCGTGTAGGAAACGGACCATGTAGATTGTTCTCATGGAAGTAAGCCTCTTGAAGCTGTTTAAGGTGGAAACACATATCTGATGGAAGCATGCCAGATATATTGTTTCGCGACCAGTTAATATATTGCAATGAAGATATATTGAAAGCTGCTGGTCTGAAGCCAGTAAAATGATTGTTCGGTATGTCCAGTTCCCTGAGTAGTGTAATGTTACTCAATTCACTAGGTATTTCACCTGTTATAAATGTGTATAAAGAAAACTTCTCGTAGTTAGTCAGTTGTTAACTACAAAGGTGCTAAAATGGAAACTTTTCTTTTGAAGTCTGCATGCTGTATTTTCGCGTTAAAGAAATAGGAAGTTTCATCACAGAAGTGATAATTAGAGAAATATCAGTAATAAATATGATTGAAAATTACTGAAACTGGTATATCACAGGATATTGTAACAGCAGATGGCCTAGATCTATACTGTAATACATGAAAAGACCAAGAAAAAAACTTCCTTTTTATACCATATGCATTGTTTATCTAGCAATTGAGTACATAAATCACATCCAACTTGATAAGAATAAGTGCCAATACTAGAAGAATTAATATCTGAGAAGCTGTTATCACCGAGATATAATATTTCAAGCCACCTCAGATTCCCAATGCCTTTCGGAATGGATCCACTAAAGTGATTGTATGATAATGATAAGACCTGAAGTTGTGAACAGTTTGACAAGCTTGGTGGGATTTCTCCATAAAAGTCATTAGCAGAAAGTGAAAGCACTTGAAGCCCAGGATATCGTCCAGTGCACAAATTTTGAGGAAGATTTCCCTGTAAACTGTTTCCTAGCAGTCGAAAATCTTCCGTTGCTGAGATGTTGAAGAGCGACGGTGGTATAGAGCCAGAAATTTGGTTGCGATTTAATCTAAGTGTCTTCAGGTTGACATGATGTCCCATCTCTTCAGGAATACTCCCTTGTATAGCATTGAATGAGAGGTCAAGAGCTTCCAGATTCGACATGTTAGAGAGCAGTGGGATGAGTCCACTGAGACTGTTGAAATTAAAATCAAGAACCCTTAGTCGCCCCAGTCGAGCCAACTCCTGAGGCATATTGCCGTACAAATTGTTTCTGCTCAAGTTTAGGGAAACAATAAATGACAGGTTCCCTATCTGTGGTGGCAGGATTCCAGTAAGATTCATAAATGAAAGATCTAAACCTGTTACTCTTTGATGGCGAGAACCACAAGTAACTCCACTCGAGGTACAAATAGAGATTGAAGTTGCACTCTCCGACCAGTTCATCGATAACCTATGTGATGGATCGAGACTAAAATGGGATTTCAGGGATAAAAGTGTGGAATGATCAGTGGTGATATATGTTAATGTTGCCATAGTCCATAAACCAGGCATAAGACCAACCAGTGCGAAGAACAGTAGAGCACTTGCAAATGGATGAAACAAGCAGTGAAGTTGTCCTGCCATTAGTCTTAGTAGTATGTAAGAAGATTATCAGTAGAAGATAATTTGCTCAAATTATATCTATTTAATGTTATCTTTTCAATGTGATCTTCTCTTTTGTAGTAAAAATTTGGACAAATTAAAACTCAGAAAAAAATTTTCCTCGTCGAGGTAGAATTCTTGGAAAGATATAATTTTAAAATATAACTATATTTATCTAATGCATGTGTTTAATATGCTCACATACTATGTATCACTAATATAGTGAGATATTTCTTATCGGATTGGAATGATATGTAATTTATATTAAAACTTAAAAGTCTTGTATTAATGTGGAGGGTGATTGCAAAATTCCAGTTGTGGGGGTGCTTTGTTCAAAAAAACGAACATTGAGGGAGTGTGATGTAATTTTCCCTCTTCTAATTTATTTCCATTCAATGTTCAATCTTCTTCACTTGATCAATTACAAATAATTTCAATGGAGTTGCTGAGCACAAATTGCTATCTGAGGATAAAGCCAGAACCATCCTTTGGTAATTCTTCTTCTCAATTCAAAGCCGCTTTCCATCAATTTCAATATCTTCTCTTGGGTATTGTTCAATTCATGTTTTCAATTTCAGGCAAAATATTATCGAGTAGAGATGAGGTTATTTGTGGCTGTAATACTTCACCTAAATTCTTGATCCAGTCATGCTCTGTGAGTTCCCATTCTAAGCTGCTCATGTTGATAAAAATTGAATCTTTATTCTGTTTTGCTGTAACCCTGTTTCTCGTTGCTTTTGAAAGAGATATGGAACTAGTGTAAAGACATTTGCCAGTCAGAACCAGACCAAGAAATCGAAAAGACGAGGAAAAACGAGTAGTAAGGATATAAATTTGCTGCCTAGTGATGAAAATGATGGTTCTGAGTTGTCAAGTAGTGATTCTGGTGAAATGGAGGTTCATACTTCGGTTGTTTTCCCATCAAGAGATGATGTGCTTCGAGCATGTACTGTGACCTCTGTTGTTATAGGCGTTCTTGGTGTTTTAATTCGACAGGTGCAATTTCTTCGATAAACTTCGTGGCTTAGGCCTTCGGTTTTCTTGATTTTTAGTTCTCCTTTAATCAAGTGTATTTTGTGAGGTTCATTGTTTCGATTATTAGGGGTGTAACCACTGGTACAAGCTCTAATAGAACGTGTGAGGTTCACATGCTATGTGAAGGTGTGTAGCAGTGGTTACTCGCCTAGCATCTAAGAAATCCTTATTATGTATGCCACTTCTACTATTTCTTGCATACATCTCATGAAGTCTGCTTAGTTTCTATGATGAATTCGATAGAAGTTTATTTATTTGTGGAACTTATTTCGATGTTCTGAAGATAACCTAGTGATAATTTTTCACACGGACTTGTAGACTTCTCATTTTGCATCAAGTGAAGGATGGCCTGTCATTGATTGCTCCACCATTGTGACATGTAAGATTGAGGTGCTACTCTTTGATGTTTACATATGGAAATATATTAGATATCGATTTAGCTTACTACGTAGCTTTGAAGTTTGAAGCTGTAAATCTGAGCTTAAGTTTATTGAGAAGTTCTGATATAGTTGAGTTGTTTTACGATTGCCTTCAAATTGACAAATACTGATACAGGACATATCGATCCAGATATCTATAGTCTTCTCCGTTTGTTGTGAATCTCATAGTGAAATTTTTTTAGACGTTATTGACATATAAATTTGTGAAATGCACTCAAAAGCTTTGCATATATTATTTGTGAAGCCTTTTCATCAAATAAACAATGCACGTGATCTGCTTAGAAGAGATGTCATATACTACATATTGAAAGAAGGTTTTGATGCATAAGCTCGGAAATCATTGTGACTTGTGAGTTATTTCTGCTGAAAAATGTTTACATAGATACTACTGGATATTGTGCAGTTGATTCTGAATTGTGGCATCTCGAGTTGATTGCGGGATCAGTCATACTGGTATCATCATGTCGCTTTGTGCTCTTGAAGATGTGGCCTGATTTTGCTGAGTCTAGTGAAGCTGCTAATAGGCAGGTATCTGATCACTCTTGTTTATTTCTTGAACTTAAAGTAGTAAATATTCTCTTTGGTTTTGAATTTTCACATTTGCAATTCATTTCCCAAGTGATCTAGCAATCATGAATAACAGGGTAAGCTTACAAATTTCACCACTATAGCGAAAAATGAAAATAATTGACTTCTTGCATCTTGTCTTGAGTCCAACATGCAATGAAATGTCATTGAAGTTTTTATGATTGCCTTCTTCGTTTGAACTGCAGGTCCTTACTTCACTCGAGCCGCTGGATTACTTAGTTGTTGCATTTCTCCCTGGATTTAGTGAGGTAATTCTTGTGATCCCCACAATCCCTTACATAATATTCTCCCATCAAGAGAAAATGTAAGACAACATCTTGTTTCTGAACTAATTAACTCTGTCTGATGATATGAAATTGAGCAGGAGATACTTTTCCGTGGTGCCTTACTGCCATTTCTTGGCATAAATTTGCCAAGTATCCTTGCCGTTGCAGCATTATTCGGGATCCTACATGTAGGAAGTGGGCGAAAATATTCCTTCGCACTCTGGTACTAATCCAAATTCCTAGTATATGCAGATCACAAGTTTTTACCTTACTTAGAGTTTGGCTATAACTACACGTACCCAACAACTCATACACAAAACTCATGTCCTCCACACCTCGAAACTGAATTCTTAAAACAAAAGCATGAATTTTCTTCATGGATGTAGGTGTTGAATTCTTATGACATTCTTGAAACTGTTTACAGGGCAACCTTTGTTGGGATTGTTTATGGTTATGCTACAGCCTTGTCCTCTAGCATTGTCGTTCCAATGGCTTCTCATGCACTGAACAATCTAGTCGGAGGCATCATCTGGCGCTACACATCAGATTCGACAAAGCAGATCAACTGACTGCTAGTGCACTGCCTTCAATCATATCTTCCTCAGGGAAATGCAGAAATTAGCTAAGGCTCCTGCTAAAAGGGAAAAAAATATGCATATGCATACTCTGTAAAGGTTATAATCAAATGCATTGTAGTCTTTGAATCTGTAATTAATTTCCCAACTAGTAAAATCCTGTATAAATTATCCCCAACCCACTAAGGTTTCTTAGTTGGTCACATGTTTGAACATCATGCTGAACAAATTTATTTTGATATATACACATGTTGAAACATCACTAGACCTATATGACCTGAATAGCTCAAAAGTGTTAAAATTAACACTCATAAAGTATGATCTTAAAAATGTAAGATATGTAAACTAAATAATTTTTATATCGGCATAACACATTAAAATATAAAGCGTATAAAATTTCCAGGAGCTTTTATGAGAAATAAGAGATCTTCTAACGGTACATATAAATATCTCAAATTATACCACATTTTATCTTATATATTATATAACAATTCAATCTTGTCTTCAGTTCGAGAACACAGAATACATTAACAAATAGTCTGAGAATTACTCCATCCGTTTTATTAAAAATGAAATATTTTTTCGTTTTTAACATTGTTTACCTATTATAAACAACATTAGTATGTACTAGTAGTAATCTTGAAAAATGGTCAAAATCACATGGGTGGACTTGGAGGTGACTTGTTTTCTACTACAGTACTTTACTAATGTACGCCACATTTCCACAAATAGATGGTGAGCTACCAATCCAACAAGCTGAGCTCTGAAGAAAATGGCGAGTTGTGCAGTAACAGGAGGCTGTCCCAGCGACTATGTAGCTCTCTCCATCTCTATATTCTCCATGATCCTGTAATTTTTCTATCCTTTTCAATTGTTCAAAATTCCATCTTTACTCGACCATAAGCTTTTGTGGCAACTGCACCTCTACTCACAAGATTTCCTGAACTGGGTTTCTTTTTGTATGAACAATTTGTTGGGTTTTGCTCGAACTGGATTGAAATGTTTATTTTTCAATTTCTTTTTTAAATTTATTGTTCTGTGGTGGAAACATAATAGGAATTTGGGATTCAGTAACTTCAGTTGTTGATATTGATTGAGCTCTACTTCAGTAGCCTTCAAGTTAAGGTCTTGCTATCCTGTAAAGATTTGGGTGATTATGGTAATTCAAATCTTCTGCATGTGAAGAATTCTTTCAGCTGAATTGGTAACTCCCGACCGAGGTTGGAGTTTGGAGGTGAAGCGTCTAGCTGAATTGCTAATTTTAATAAAGGGAGGTGGATCGAACACATTTTTATTTGGAAGATATCATAAGGCTGATCATCTGGTTGGTGATGATTTGTGTTTTAAGTACTAGATAGTGAGTTGAGGAGTTTAGTCTTTATTGACTCGAAGCTTTTTTCCCTTCTATACTGAGGATTCATAGACTTTAATTCCCCTTGGATCAGAAAAAGAAAGAAGGGAATCTGGCCAAGTTCATACGCATTCATGTTTAGGGCAGTTTAGGACTAGCAATGAGTCCAGGCTTGACTTATTCTTGTCACAGACAGTAGTGTATGCTTTATCTAGGTCGTTACGGGATTTGTGTGCATTGAGATAAAGTTTTGCTGTTGCAGGCTTCTGTCTAAGGCTGTCGCTCCGTATCTTATTCACAAGATTCCACGGCCTAAAGGCAGTAGTTTCTGGCTTGTGGCGATACAAGTTTTTGCTAGCTTTAACCTATTATCTTCAATTGTGGTAAAATTTGTTTCTATTTTTACTCCCCAGATACATTCAGCTCTTTGGGCTTCTAATTAACTTCATCTTATGTGTATCGGATGTGTGCTGACAGATGTCCATTGGTTTTTTGAGGCTTAGAAGGCGGGATTGGTGGAGTTCTTGTTATATATGGGCTGGTAATTTAGCAGTACAATGCAATTACCTCAGAAAATTCCTTTATGTATCTTTTTTACTCATTTTTGCCTACTTTCTGATTTGAACTGGCATTAGATAATAACTCGGATGTTGTCTTTGTCAGTTTGGGTTGAAGGTCCATTTGGATTTGGATTGCTGTTGAGCAGTCGTATTGTACAGGCTTATCAATTGTATAACATATTCATGAAGTAAGTATATCTTTCAGAATATCTGGAAACTGGTGCATCAGAATGTCAGAATAGAACGTTTTCTCAGCTTGTAGATAATGAGGATATTAGCTTGTAGATAACTGTGTGTGTGTGTGTGTGTGTGTGTGCGCGCGCGCAGGAATATGTCCTGATAGGAAATTTATCTTCAACTATTCTGAAACTTCAACAGATTTACAAACTTTATCATATTTACAAACTTCTGTTCCTAGCTGTATGATTCATGTTTACAAGCTTTTGCCTACAGTATTATTTTGCACTTCTAATCCTACCAGTCCTTGTTTCCAGGAGGCGTCTGCCACCTATTCGTTCATACATAGTTCTTGCCCTAGTTCTCTTGCCCTGGCTTGCTGGCGCAGCATGTAAGACTCAGCAACTGAGTACATTTCTAGATACTGTCTCTTGATGGATATTTATGGTTTCTTTCCCGCTAAAGAAACTTGATGATCTTTCGATAATATCTTAAATTCTCTACCATTTATATGTGAACAACAGTCGGTGGTATAGATGTCAAGAAGATAGAACTTATATTTTCATATATATAAAGTTTAAGATGGAGAAAATTGGGTTTGGGATTGCAGTACTCTGGCATACCTACAGTTATGACTTATTTAGTTGTAAGTAGTATTTTTATGAGAAGGTTCAGTGTTCTATTTTATTTTACCCTGAGTGTCACCACGATCTAGGGAGCAGCATAAAAAACTTTATCCACTGTATGTGAAGCGAAGGTCATCTTCCACATATTCGAGATTGAAATTTTTTTAAGTAAGACTGTCTAATTGCTAGATAGACGTTGTATCCTGGTAATAGCCACACCCAACAAATCCAAGTTTTAGGCATAATCAACTAATTTTTCACCTAAACCTTGAACATTAGGAACAACTAGAACAATCTGTTAGGTGCATTCCCCTAATTTGCACTCGCTGTTAGAACGGCAATTACAAGTTCTTCTCTTCGAAGATAGCCAATTATTTAACGGATGTGCAAATTAGGATTATCATGGATGTTATATATCGATGCCTGTTAGTTCCAGTACTACAATGCTCCATTTTCTGTGTGGAGAAATTATAATGACTATTTGATTTCTTTTAAGTCTCTACACAATTCTTTTTCTTTTAAATTTCAGTATCATGTAATTACTAATAACCATGTGAAAGTTAATGTGTTTCCCTCTCTGTAGTTATTCACATGAAAAAACCTCTGAATCTCCGCTGTCATATGAAGACTCAGTGGATCATCCCAGTTTTGTGCCTTCATGCTGCATATGTCGCTACTTTGGTTGGTTTCACAGCAGCTGTTCGTCATGTAGAATTTAGATTTCATGAACTCAAGGACCTTTGGAGGGGAATATTAGTAGCCAGTTGTTGCATTGGTACAATTTAATTTTAATTTATGAGTTCACATTATTATCACTGGAATAGGCACCACCACTCCTTGTTCATAAGCTGACAAAAGATGATCGACTGTCACAGTCTCACTACATTGCACATCTGAATCATCATCACTTTGCACATATTACATTCATTGATAGATCAAGGTTAATTGAATTAGGATAAAGTCAGTGACAATCCTGAGGTTTGACATGCAACCACACCTGTATGCCTCTAAGGTTTTAAGTAAATCAGAAGTATCATCCAAAATCTGCATGTCCTTTTCAAATCTCCATGTTCTGATTTCGCCAACTTTATTGAGTGCTAACGGATTAGTTAACTTGCTTCTTTTATATTTCACTTATGGCCTTTCTACTTTCCTCTGAAGGAATATGGGTGGTTGCATTCATTCTGAATGAGATTCACGAAGATATTTCAGTGGTTGAAATAGTCTCAAGATCTTTATTGCTAGTTTCGGTAATAGTTGGCTTCTTCGTCAATTAGATGAACCGGATCCTGTTGCCTCTGACTGATTCAATTTCTTTGTTACTCATTTCTGCCTCAGACAAGTATCCTTGTGCTGGCATTCTTCTCTATATCAATATCACAGCCGCTTGTTTCACTTATGAGCTTAACGAAGAAGAGCAACCATGGAAACAGGTCAATGGGCCGGGCACTCGGTATTCCTGATTGTGGGATTGTATCACAACGGAAATCGACTAAGTGGGTGGATCCTAACGAGCCCTTGGATAGACTTCTTCTTGACCGAAGATTTCGTCAGTCATTTATGGAATTTGCTGAAAGGTGCAGACCTCTAAACAATTAGACATGTATGTTTTTGTTGTCCTTCCATGTTTGTGTTTTAAGCATATCAACTTATTAATCCAGCTGTTTGGCGGGGGAGAGTGTCCATTTTTATGAGGAGGTTGTTCAGCAACTTGACAGAATTCCTGTTGATGATCATGTGAGGAGAATTTACATGGCTCGACATATTATTCACAAATATATTGCTCCAGGTACGACAATGTTGTCAAGTCTACAGTTCCAGGAATACTGATATCAACAAATTCCATTTACTTTATGTGACTTGCACAAGTTTCTCTATGTTGATTTTTTTTTCCTTGCAAAGAAATTCCTTGTGCTACATTCAGGAACATTGCGCCAAAACCCCCCCTTTCCAAATTCAGTAAGTTTTTCTGCACCCAAACGTTCTGAAGTGGGAAAAGGGGGTCTTAATGCAGAGTTCAGAACAAAAACACAGGGATTTGTTGCTGTTTGATTCCATTCAATCGTGTTGGTGTCATGACTTGAATAAGACACGCATTATCTCCTTGATTTCCCATTTTCAACTTATTCCTTGCTCTTGCTGTACTTGTTTTACTCGTAGCAGTTGCCTAGACTTGGTGTTAGGCCATTTTCAGATAACATGAATAAACTGCATTATCATATTTGCTGGTGGTCACTTATTTTGGAAGTTCATCTTAGACTAGTGTTAGAATGTTAGAAATTTCGCCATCGCTCAATTTTAGTGAGGTTGCTTGAATCTGCATATGCAGGTGCCATTATGGAGGTGAATATATCTCATCGTTGCAGAGAAGAGATTCTCTCTACTCTTAATCTAGCACACCCCAACCTATTCAAGAATGCATTGACTGAGTTACTGCACTTGATGAAAATGGTTAGTAAATGCTTGTTTGATCTGACTGTTCTCTTTCCAAAGTGAACTCTTCTGATGATCTGAACTCATTTGATTTGAAGAACTTGGCGAATGAGTATTGGTCGTCAACATTCTTCATGAAACTAAAAGAAGAGGCCAGGATGGATGCAGTGGACCAGCAGCTGGAACATGTTGGTGGTTGGGATTTCCCTAATAGGCTGAGTTCTGTTCACTGTGCAGATGACCCTTTTCACCAAGAACATAGTCCAACAAAGTCCAGTAACAGCCATCAACACTTCGAGCTGCACCAACTAGAGTAATGTTACTCGCGTAAAACTACTGGATATCATTCATCCCATACAGAGGCCGGGTACTATCATTTTGATTCGCAACAAGATTCCCTATTCTAGGCCTGATGCATATCAGCATATGAAGAATCGGAAAAGAAGCTGACATTCTCTTTGAGAAGCAAAGGTAGCTGATGGTCACTTAGTCGATGACCAAATATTAACCGAACACCATTTTGTATAGGTTCCCAGTAACTGAGGTGAGGGAGATGATGTTATGTTGCTATCCCTAATTCCCTGGCACTAATACAAGTATAGACATAGACTGGTTATAAATGTAAGCCGTTGGATCATGAAAAGATTGTTGTTCAAGTGACTTTCAAAGTAGTTGTAACACATAAATATTTTACTTTGAAGTCCATATATAGAAATAAATAGCTTGGCATGCCTATCATTATCCTTCAAGAAAGTTGGAAAATGTGCTCAATGGTTCTCACCCACCTTGATCACCTAAAAGCACAACCCCCATGGATAACCCTTCTCTCAACCATCGGTTTCCTACTCCTCTTCAAAAACTCAATCTTGTTCCTAAGATGGATCTTCAACACCTTTCTTAGACCCCCAAAAGACTTGAGAACCTATGGTTCTTGGGCGTTGGTCACCGGTTCGACAGACGGGATAGGAAGATCATTCGCTTTCAAACTCGCTGAAAGGGGTCTAAACCTCATCCTAGTGAGCCGAAACCTAACCAAGCTAGAACAAGTTAGCTCCGAAATCCTAGCCAAGCATCCTAGCTTAAACATCAAGGTATTCGAGCTCGATTTCTCTAAAGATGTCGTTCGCGGGGTGCACGAGATGCAGAAGGCGATTGAGGGTCTTGATATTGGTGTTTTGATCAACAATGTTGGGGTGACTTATCCAAGAGCCATGTATTTTCATGAGGTGGATGAGAGTGTTTGGACGAAGTTGGTGAAGGTTAATGTTGAAGGTACTAGTTATGTGACAAGAGCTGTTTTGAAGGGAATGCTGGTAAGGAGAAAAGGTGCTATTGTTAATATTGGTTCTGGTGCTTCTGTTGTTGTTCCTTCTCATCCTCTATATGCCATCTATGCTGCTACAAAAGCGTAAGATTTTATATCCACCTACTTATTCTTTCACTGTTAAATCATCGTATTTATTTTCATATTTCTTTTTAATCCGTCTCAACCTATTTAAATAATAAAATATATTTTTTATATTTTTTCACTATATATTATATTTGATTCAATTAATTTTTTACTTTATCGTTGTATGTTTTATTTAATTTAATTTTTTTTGAAATTTTATGTTTGATTTTGCGGGAATATGAAATTAAGATTGAGGGTTAATTAGCTAATGTAAGATAGGAAGGGACTGGACAAAAGATGTCTCCTAGTGTAGATGAACATAAGTTGTACCTCTTCAAATCTTTCGAGTAGGACTCTAATGTCCTTGAGGTAATGAGTGGGTGCGGTATAGTTATGTTACCATATGGGGGACCATTAAGTACGACCCCCATTTATAGCTCTAAATGTAATAGGGTGAATTACATTTGGTCCCAATAAATTTTATAATAAATATATATTGTGATAATATAATGATTTAGGGGTGTTTAGATGGAGATTTAAATATCCCTATTTGGCTCGATAAACAGTGATTTGGCCTAAAATACACTTAAAATAACTCACTCAAATGTCCATCCAAACACAATATTCACCAAAATCCATTCAAATGTCCACTCAAATGTACATTCAAACAGCCACTTAGATCATTTTATGAATCATTATGTTACTTTTCCGGAAATATTATGGTGATGTTGAAAATGTTTGAGACTAAAATGATTGGTAATTATTTATCGTAATAGTTGCGTAATTTTTTTAAATTAATATATTTTCGGACTTCAATAATTACAGACAAGATAAGTAAACTTTTATTTTCTCTTTAGAGAATAATAAAGTCAAAACGGTATTAATTAAGACGATTGTAGTATATTGTTTACCCAAAATGAATATAGCACATAGAATATATTGGGTTAGACGTAATACGTATAAATTGGGATGTCGTGTTTTAGTTTGTAGAGTGTTCGAAGTTTTAGGGAGTTTAAAAGAATTGAGAACGAGGAACCACACCAATTCATTTCGAACTTGATGGTTGCTTTTCATACCAACAAGATGTATTTTTTTTTTAGTAATTCAGTATAAGACTTTAGAGTTAAGTGTGTTTGCACTGGAGTAATATGTGATCAACTAGCAATCTAGAATGTAGTGAATGGAGATAAAGCGTGTGAAAAATAATATGTATTGATACGTATAACATGTTACTCAGAAAGTGGTTCGTGAGTAACCGTGCATTTACAATATACATGGACTTATTTGATTAGTGGTTTAGAACATTGCAATTTCAACAATTGAGCTAATGGAACCGTTTTTTATGGATAGACTAGAAGAGCACTCACAACACAAACATTACAGATATAGTAAAAAATATTAGAATTTATTATTAAAAACATCGATGTTAGAAAAAAAGAGAAAAAGTGACTTTGTTAATTAAATACTCCGTTACACTGGAACAAATGTTCATTTTTGGGTTGCACACAAAGATTAAGCTGAATTGAGACGTATAGTATAAAGTTAATTTGTTGTTGGTTCAATTAATATAGTTTAATGTAGTGTTTGATATATGTTAATAAGCAAATTAAGTAATGGCATTTCATTTAAATCAAACTGAAGTTTAAAGGATAAGATTTTTCAAATATGTCATTTATAAGTCTGTCAGTGTAGACTCTGATTTATAAAACTTTATGTTGGAGAAGTAATGAAGATTGGCTATGACTCCATGAGTTAGTATGCTTGAAATTGTACATATTCAACATCGTTTGATTTGTAGGTGTGACATGAAATTTGCAGTTATGTTGATCAGCTTTCAAGAAGCCTCTATGTGGAGTACAAGCAACATGGGATAAACGTCCAATGCCAGGTTTAAATTTCGATCATATCTTACGGTTATAATAAATTGAACGGTTGGTTCTAATCATTAACTCACGAAGTTTCATACTCTTTAAATAAGGGACCAACTGTACTTTTGTACATTACATGTTATATACTTCTTCCGTCCCGAGAGTAATTTCATTTTGACTTATGATGAAAATTGCACATTCCTTTTCTTTTAGTATTACTTTTTTGTCACCTAAAGCTAATAAATGTTGTTATACAATAATCAGGTACCACTATACGTCTCAACCAAAATGGCATCTCAAATAGCATTTGTAGATAAAACATCAATGTTCATACCATCACCTGAAATGTACGTTGAAGCAGCAGTTAAACAGATAGGTCGTGGAGCCAGGTGCATCCCTTACTGGTCTCACTCCGTCCAAGGGTTCCTTGCTTCACTTCTACCACGAGTTGTCCTTGATGAGTGGAGGTTATCAATTGGGGTGACAAGGATGAACATGCAATAAAGTTATTTGGATCGAAATTTAATTTATTAATAATTACGGGTTGAATTTTTTGTTCCACTTTATTTGTAATACCTTGACTATACGACTATTCGTATTATCCTTTTTGAAGTGTTTTTACACTTTCATGGAACTATTTAACCATAGATTGGATATTATTTTAATTAACCTAGCTAGCGACAGTTACAATAATATAAACATCAAAATACAATAATTAACAATATATAACTTGAAGACAAATGTAATGATCAAGCCCGATCCGACTCCAACTCATGCCCCTTTGAAATGTAAGTGGGGCAGAATCACAACCCATTGACTTGCCTAATATCAGAGAGCGAATACCTCTATTTTTAACTTTCCGTATATTAATGATTCTCTAGAGACGGTATGATAATGGAGTTCATCCATGTATAAAAAATGAAAAGTGAACAAGTAGCGATTTGCAGATCAGTCGGATAATAATACACAAGACATAATCCAAATTCCACTCTGGAGTGAGCATGAGTTGCCTGATCTCCTTGTCCTTAGCCTGACAAAACCTCATAAATGCTCATTTCTCCAACTTCTCATCACTTTTCCTTCTTTGCCCTTCCATAGCCTCACTCAAAATTATCAAACTATCCATCCCTGCCTGAACATTTCCTTCCATATCCTCCACTTGCAAATTCACTTCCTTTACATGCAAACAACTTCCCTCCCTTTCACAACTCACCACCACCGCACATTGCACCCCATCTCCTTTCCCTTCACCGTCGTCCACCACCGTTGCAAACCAAAGCTGCATTTCCCCACAGTTCGACTCCATCGGGTTCCTACTCGCCACGTTGAATGCTCGGTTTTTCACCGGGTCGATTACTATCCAGCTCACTCTAATCCGCTCCATACACGAGTGTTCGGATTCCGTCGACCCTATCGCGAGGGTTAATTCTTTAGACTGTCAAAAAGGTTGAGCTGGAAGGCAACGTGGAGAACGAGACGGATAGCGTTTCCGTCACTAATATTTCGGAATGTATTGACTTTTCATCGTAAAAGATGTCGATGGACGAAACAAATTCACGTATTTCAGCCACACGTGAGCAGTCAGCTTTCTTTGCCTTGAGGTGGTGGAGGGCGGGAAATGCATCGGAGTAGAAGGAGTGGTGGCCATGGGTGAAGGCGGATATGGCCGTGATGGCACGTGGATCTCTGGTGGATGGCCACGTGGCATTGCAAATTTCCCGCCATAAATTATCATCAGAGCATAAGGCGGAGAGTTCCGTGGAGGTGCAACTGGCGGAGGCAAGGGAAGGGCCATCAAGTCGAGTAGTTGATAATGTCAAAATTTAGGGTGGTGAGAGGGGTGGCGCCACCGTGAACAACGGTGGTTGATGATGACATTTTGAAATTGGGAGTATCTCCTTTCCTTAGATTTGGTGTACAAGTGTATTAAATTGTGCATGGAGGAATTGGGTTTGGAGGAGTTATTTTGTAGAGGAGAATCTGCATCACCATACGCGCATGTTGCTAGCTGCATTACTTTTCATGATTTGTTTCTTCACTAGGCATGCTTTTAGCTAGTTTAACTTCAATTACATACATATATACTCCACTTGTCCGATGCTAATTTTGAATTTGAACTTTTTTTAATTCTAACAAAATTAAACAATTGCACATAATTTGTTTAGTTTTTAACTTTTGTACGGTATAAAATTAATATTTGACAAAAAATTAATCTCAAACGACAATAATAAAATTTTGAATTTAATTATATGATCAATGTGTGACTAACTATAAATATAGTAATTCAATTAAAAAGATAACAAAACAATACTACACAACGCAATGTCACTATAAATTTGTTTTCTACAAATTAATCAGGAGTTAAATTATACTTTATCGAAGTAAAATGTAAATGCTATGTATTATAACAATTGAAATTTAAATAAAATTACTTTGATAAAAGTAATATGTGACAGAAAAGGATGAAGAAATTGTTTATGGCTGGACCAAACTTAGCTCAAGTGTGGCTCTGCACCTTATCCTACCCCACATGCCAAATAATACTCTTTATTTCAAATTTTACTAGCACAATATCTCTTTTTTATTTCATTCTCAAAATATAATAGTCAATTTTTCACTTTATTAACAAACTGTCAATTCTTAACCACTCTTTACTAGTGTTCCATTTAAAATAAATGGTAAACTTCACACGGAACGAGAATATATAGTATTTTAGGTGATTCTAAACGTAAATATTTACAAACTTCGTCCTATAGCTGCCAAATGAGGAAGATAAATGACATATAACTAGGAGTCATCACTCACACTAACACTAGAGACCAATTATGGGTAATTTTAAATTAAATCTATGTAAATTATGTATAACCGTACCGATCCAAAACTCCAATCATTACACATGTAATTATGTGTGATGGACTAAGAAATACTATTACTATAATATATAAATTAACGACACATATAAAATTTGGGTGTCATGAACTCTAATTTCTTTGAATGAAACAATAACAATGAGAATATCAATTCTTCCTAAAGACTACCTCAGTATCCAACCCGAACCCATCAACCTTCCTAACCCAAACCAACTCGGACCCTTTAAACAACCTCTTAAGCGGGTCAACACTAAACAAGTCATTAGCCGAGTACTTATCCGACCGTCTAGATATCGCCACGTGTAACACACACACCCCATGAGCCTTCAAAGTCCGTTCGATCTCCCCCACGAACCGATCCGGATACAATGCGTGGTCAAAGACGTTGGAGAATTCGAAGTCAAACGTCTCATCATCGAACGGCTGGTGATGAAAGTCTCCTTCCACAACCAACGGTGGATTCGGTACAAGATCCATACCTATCGAATCGGACACTCCGACCCGCTTCAATGCCTCCACTTCCTGACCCATTCTCGCCCCGACACATAGCGCTTTCGATGAATTTGTAAGGAGGTTTTGATCTTTGAGATCGTTGAAGAAGCGGGAGAACACGCGGATTTTACGTGTCCAGTCTCGGGTTTTCCATAGGTGTCGGAGTTTCGGGTTGAGTGTCTTGTTGAGCTGGCGTTGGATGTAGTTGTCGTAGGACGAGTAACCGGGTCGGATCTTGAGGTCCGGGATGGGAACAGGTGGTGGGTGGACGGTTTGGTGTGTGAGGTAGAGTAGGATTGGAATGGAGGAGAGGAGAAGGAAGATTGTGAAGGATTTGGATTTGATTTCAAATGGTTTCATGATCATGATTTTCATCGATGAAATGAAACCATAGCATGGTGTATTTGGCTTGGCTACTTGGCTTCCTATTCTTGATGTGTGTTTAAAAGGTGGTTGCGTATATTTGGTGGCTTGGCCAATTGAGAGAGTTTCACTTAACAAGTGGAGAGTAGTTTACATGCATTTC
The DNA here is from genome assembly GCA_036897095.1 of Plantago elongata. Taxonomy (NCBI): domain Eukaryota; kingdom Viridiplantae; phylum Streptophyta; class Magnoliopsida; order Lamiales; family Plantaginaceae; genus Plantago; species Plantago elongata. The sequence goes on from JAYMSP010000533.1 coordinate 40,662, forward strand.
TCACAAGTGTAAGGCCATCCTGAATGGTGACTGGTTCACGACACGATGAAGCGTCGTCGTGCATTTTTTCTGCAGTGTCGTCACGTCATGAATTTTTTAATTATTTTTATTTTTCTATATTTTTATTTATATATTAATCATATTATAAGAGTGCTCAAATGTTAAAATTAATAAAATTATATTTTTTTAAGTCGTTTTATAATTTATTAAAGTTTAAATTTTAAAAATATATTTTTTTATTTTGCTAAAAACTTTTCATATATTATAATAATGTTTAGAAGTTGAAGTTAATAAAATTGTATTTTTATTGGTGTTTTACAATTTTAAGTTTAATTAAGAGTAAAAATGAATTCGGGATGGAATGATTAAAAAATAGTCAAAAGTGATATGAATTTTGAAGAGACGAATCCGTTGATGATTTTTATTTTTTTTACATTTTTATTTTTTTAATTATTCGCGTTTGAAATTAGACAAACGAAAAAAAATGAAAAAAATAAAAGTTAAAACAATATAGTGACATTTGGCAGCAGCTAATTAGCTACTGCCAATCATTTACACCGCGCCATTGCATGGTGCCAATATGTAAAGGCGCGTCATTACGAAACCGTAAGGGAGTATAACATGAAGTTAGTCATTTTTTGTCTAATAAACTTCAATTTTTATATAGAACTTGATCAAATTAGCATGCACATTGGCTCAAGTCGTAATAAGTTTTGTTCACTTAATTAAGGTACTGAGTTTGAATTTTATGAACGTAAGTCCTAAGAAATTTAGTTTACTTCATTAAGATATATCAATTTTATGAATATGAAAATTAAACGTCGTTGTAGAAATCGGCCAGTAAAGAATGTTCTAGAACTTGTGAATTAGTCGTATATAGCGAATATCTACCTGAAAAATTAATTCGTAGATAAATTTGATAAACTTCATATTATTAGGAGAAAAAATTAAAAGAAAATACACAGACACACTAATTGGTTCTTAGTATATAGTGCTACTTCATTTTAATGGTATTTCTTGGCTTGGGAGGAAGTATTTGGTGGGACATAACAATCACTGGCACTTTTATTGCATTGCGTTGATGAAACATGAAAGGGGATCTGTAAATCTATGCTTATAGTGGACGCAAATTTCCCCAAATGATAAAAGGGTTTCGAATTAAGAAAGATGGCGAATAGCACACTTTAAGTCTTTATCAATCTACTCCAAATTCAACTGTGATCGGAGTTTAATAAATTTAAGTCGGTATGATATACAATTTGAATTGGTAAAATTCAATATTTAAATAATAAAATAGATTATTTCAATTGGGTTTTGCCAATTCAAATGATATACCAAACAATCATTGATCATTTATTTGAAGAAGGACGAACTACATATAAATCCAATACTTGTTTAAGGATTCAAAGGCACCTATAATTTTAGAAGGAAAGTGGAGCTAGATGGCTTATGACAACTCACGGTGGAGGTGGAGCCGGAGTCTGCGCTCTCTAAATTGATAATTATCCTTTCGGCAGAAACTTATTATGTTGAACAAGCCCAAGAAGATAATTTCTAGAACGAGAGTCCAAAAGTTGTATTATTGGAATGGGCTTCAGCAAAACAGTACAATCAGTTTACATGGGTTATGACTATTCAGAACCGGTGCTCTTGTCGAATGTTGCAACCCTTTAGGAATCTATTCACCAATAATCACACATGTCATACTCAACTCTTAAAAACTATAAATAAATTCCCTAGAGTCGAATTTTGACACACTAAATCCATTCCTTTTATTCTTTCTCTCTTACTCTAAAAACTCCGTCTCTTCCATATTGTTGTAGTCCACCCGGGTTAGTGAATTCCAATGCTAATTAATACACTGACTCTCCTGCAATTCTATCTTCGATGACTATTTGCTATCAAAAGATAGACACCTAAGCAGGGTAAATAAAATTTGAAGAATCGAAGGCCAACCCTTCATCCTGCAATTTATTCGCTTACTTGTTACTATGTTTACCATCCTCTTACACTACCCACTCAATAACAACTCCTTCAACTGTCATCTTTTGCATGATTTCTAAATGTCCTTTTTGTATTGTTCCCCACATACAACGTCACTATGACTTCAAATTTTATCTGAGTCGTACATACATATCAACTTAACGAGTAATAGAAGGTAGTAGATTAAACCTCTTTTGGCCGGCTTGAAATCTAAACCCTTTGCCTGGCTTGCGGATGTCAAGTCAGAGTATGATGGTTTGAGTTAGGACTGCTCATTTCATCCGGGTTCGTAAATTCGGTCCGAATACCCGTTAAAACGGACTGAGTCGATTCGATCCGTTAAGAAACGGTTCGAATCGCGGATGGGATTTATATATCCGTTTTGAACGGATAAATCCACCGGATATCCGTTTTATCCGTCTGTTTATTTTATTTTATTTTATTTTAACAAATTACAATGGCAGAGTCTTGCATCAAAATTTCCTCCTACTGTGGGATACAAATAGTTTTTCACACTCCCAAAATCTCAAAACCCACAAAAATCCCACTCATCAAATGGAACACAATCGCTATCTCTCACCACCATAGGGGCGGCGCAGTACTCAACAACACCTTCACAAACTGATTCCGCCACCAACGCAGCCCACCATCCTCCGAACGATTCCTCGGAATATTCGATCCTCCTAAATCCTCCTCCCTCTCTTCCTCTCCACCGGTCGAAGCTCCTCCTATGTGTAGCTACTGTGCGGCGGACTCGGAGTAGACTCGTGCGCGTCTCTCCATTGGTGAAGCTGGAGTCGTGGCGGAGTAGTGGTTGAGCTAAAGGAGGCGATGGCGCTCGATGGTCGACCGGATCCAATGAAATTGCGCAACGGAGCAGTGATGGTCCGACGAAGGCAAGGTGGGCGGAGGAGAGCTCAACCGCGCGGTGGGGAGATGAGGGAGCGGGCTGTAGAATGGGATGAAGAAGAAGAGTGAATTGGAGCAGGCGTGGGGAAGAAGAAGAGATTTGGGGATTTTATTCTTTCTTCTTCTTCTTTTTCTCTCTTTTTTCTTTTCTTTTTCTTTAAATTTACTGAATGGGATATCCGCTGGATTTATCTGTTATCCGGTGGATTTATCCGTATCCAATCCGCTCAGAATAAATTGGATAACGGATGGACTATTTTTTCATATCCGGTCAAACGGATGCGGATTGATCCATATCCGTCCGTTGCACAGCCCTAGTTTGAGTAATAATCATGCTTCATTTGCTTCATTGGTGAAATCTTGGGATTTGTATTTATAAGTGGACAATAGTAATAGGTTTCGAAGTTTAAACACAAATGTAAGTTGAAGAACAAAGTTCCATTAAACACAATGATACACAACAATTACATCCATGCATACACTCAATTCCATGCATACAATAACAAAACAAAACAAAAGACATAGTAGTAATCAGTAACTATATATACCCTTGTGATCAATCTGATCTCATCCTGTTAAGCTGATTCAAAGCTGGTTGCAAGATATTGTACAACACCCATGCAATCGCCGGAGCAACCACGAACAGCAAAAGGGTTCCCCGGTTATCCGACCCCGCCTCAGCAACGGCAGCAGCCGCCTCAGACGGGTGCAGAAACCCGGACGCAGCAAGCCCCGAAAGCCCGATAATGACACCTTTGCTCCTCATCCTGTTGAGCTGGTTAAGAGCCGGCTGCAAGATGTTGTAGAGCACCCATAGAATTGCAGGGACCAAGGGGAGCAAGAGGGCTAACCCACGGTTGTCTCCGTCTGCGATATCGGCTAGCTGTTGGGCTGCGAAAGCGGGGTTTGCGGTGGAGAGAGCGGAGAAGATTGCGCCTGCTACGGCGGTGGACGTGAGCGGTGATGGGGCGGAGATGGTGAGGGGTTTGGGGATGGAGAGGAGGGAGATTTGCTGCTTTGTGGGTTTTGATTGGGTGGTGAGTGTGGGTTTAGTGGAGAGCTTGGTGTTTAGTACAGCAGTAGCCATTGTTGTAGTGGCAGCCATGAGGAGCTTCTTCTTGCTTTCTTGATTGATTCGTTGCTCGGAAGGTGTTCGATGAAATGTGTCAGTGGGATATTAGGGGGAAATAGGTTAGTGAAGGGGTTTGAGAGCCTGTGGTGGTTCTGGATCAATCTCTTATCCGGGGAGTGTGGATTGGTGAGATGTTAGCCACAAATTAGATTGCCTTTCTTATCACTAACTTGCAAGTACTAGCTACTTTTGTTGAATTGTATGTGCTCGGCCTTTGTTCTGTTTCGAATTAATTTTGAGTTTGAACTTTATTGAATGTGATATAGACGGATATCAAAAAAAGTTTTTATATGTATATTCATGGGTTATAAATATAATATTAAATGTATAGTATGTATGTATTACATGCTATTCGGACATATTAATATTTATCATAGTGTTGAATACTCAGTTAGAACTGAGTATATCTTACGCAAAGTACATTTTGACAAGTTGATTGCGAGAAGTTTGTATCATCATATGCCCTAATTTAAAAATTGTTCTAAAATTTTATGTTCACATATTACATCTCTATATTACATCTTATTTTAATAATCATGTCTATGGATCTTATTTAAAAAATTGTAATTTAGGGCATTAAAATTTTTCAAAAGGATTGAAAAGAAACTATATTACTGGGTGGAAAGATAAGGCTTTTTTCTTTCAACTGAAAATTAGTCCAGTTCAGTTTAACTTAGTTTTTTTTAGTTATAATTTATACTATACTTTAATTAAGTTCAGTTTAGTTTAGTTTTATTTAGTAAAATTCTGTCCAGTTTAATTAAATTTAATTAAATTTAATAAATTTCAATTGAGGTGAATAGAGGTCGTAAGATATCCTAATTCTTTCTCTATTTTCACTTAGACCAAATGAATCCTTGATTTGGTGAGGCAATTTGGTTTGTTTAGCAACTCAGCTGAAAATTATAGTACGCAGCACGCGACGATATATTGCAGCAACATAGACAGGCCCATTGGGCTTTATGTACTTGGACTCCATTTAACTTTTAGAAGTGGTTTAGTGAGTAGTCCTTCACGATTTAGTGCCAAATTCCTTATAAAAATAAATTTTCAAAAAAATAAATAAATTATACCTACCAATAAAAGAACTCCGTATATTAGAGTATGAATGGAAACTATACATTTAATGTGCCGATATACAATGTTTCATTGTGCATTTCATGTTCATCGAACATTCTACATTTGTTTTTGTTTGTGTTTAGTTCGTTACAATTTTAAAATCTGTAAAATTGTTTCATCGTTTGTTATTGTTTATTTGTTCGTTATGTTCAGTTTGGTTCATTTGTTTTTTAATAATACGTTGAAAATTCTGAAATTCTTACGAGTGCAATGTATGTTGTTGAAAATTTTACAGTATCATAATATAAAATGATTAATAAATATCCTTTTTATATGTGCAAATGAGTCCCGCCCTATGAATTCACCCTCTACGAAGACCTAGCACAAACTTCCACTACGAGCTGCTCTTTCTAAGGAGCTTGTAGAATCTGAGCAGATGACACCTCGTTTGGTTACGAGGAAAAGCAAACATATAAAGATAAGCAATTGAGAATGAAATGCTCTATCTATACATACTTTTAATCGGGTTGATCCTTTCTAATAAACAGGCCAGACCACTCTTCTTAATAAGTAGGAATCACTTGCTAACGACATGGGTCCAACAACGTCGACCTCTCGTAAGGCCGGCCTCCTAATCGAACAGTGTGTAAAACATCAAATAATAAATTATATAGTCGTGTATATATCACAAATATGTTTACAAATTGTTCGATTAAGTTAAACACGAACTGAACGTTTACTAAAATTTGAGACTGAGACAAATAAAAGTGAGATACACGTTAACAACCACACCTAAATTTGCCCACAGATATTAAACCCTCTCCTGTCAACTGCAATTTCCGTTTGATGCAAAACCTCTCGAACATCTCCTGATAAAGATCCTCGTTGCTTTCCCCAAATTCCAATTTTGACTCTTTATCCAACACTCACAAATGGCTTCTCTTCTTTCACTTGCTCCAAATTTAGTATTATCTCCATTACCAAACAGAACATCAACAACTCAGACCCCATTTTTCCACAGACCCTATTTAAGCAGCTTGTCGATTCAGAGACCAATTTTGAGGGGCAGTTTAGGGGTGGCTCGTTTTGGGTTGGGTCAGGTTCCATTACCCGACCCGGAAAATGGTGAATTTATGATTAGGGAGGTGTTTGGGAGAGTTGAAGGGTTTCTGTATACCGTTGCTGATGCTGCTGTTAATTCTCCGGATACAGTTGAGGCTGTCGGTTCAACTAAGAATAGTGATTGGCTTTCTGGGATTACTAATGGCATGGAGTCTGTGTTGAAGGTTTGTTTAAGTTATCATTTTGAGTGTTAAAGATTTCATTTTTATTGTGTAGCTAAGTAGAATAGTTATAGGGATAAGAACGGTTTGGTTTTTATTTCGATTTTGTCTGGTTTCTGAATGTTGATCATGGTTGGAGGTTTGGAATAATGTGGAGCTGTGATCAATATGAGTGATTCTTGTGTCTTTTATGTACAAGCTGTTTTTTAATTATTGAAGAGGTAGTTGTGGACCTTGGGGTTGTTTCAACTTAGAAGCATTGTTATGGATGGGTTTTGTTTTCGAGTTTGAGCTTTGGATGCATTACACTTTTGTAGAATCGGTTCTTTTGTGGTCACTTCTGAGTTGCTATAGATAGTAATAGTACCAGTAGAGCTGATAGAAGTCTGTTTAGAGCCTATAAATATCACAAGTGAAAACAATATTTGGGAATGGAAAAAATAACACTGACAAACTGAAGTAGATGTAAGATTTGAATTGTGATGACCAATCGTTGTGGTGTATTAAGCTAACATGACACTGGAGACATGGCATTTGATTATCTGGATTCTCCCACTTGTGAGTTAATCTTCTTCTTTTGTGTGTTTGTGTCAGGTACTTAAAGATGGACTTTCGACGCTTCATGTTCCCTACTCATATGGTTTTGCAATCATCTTGCTGACTGTACTAGTTAAGGCGGCCACTTTTCCTCTTACGAAGAAACAGGTTGATTCCATCATAAGAATAAGTGCTTCTCGAGATGTGTGTGCTTACCAAGCTTGTAGGTGATCTAAATTACTCATCTAATTATCTTAAACTGTGTGCAGGTGGAATCAGCTATGGCCATGCAATCTTTGGCTCCTCAAATAAAAGCTATCCAGGAACGATATGCTGGAGATCAGGTTCCATTTTTCTCCTTTTAGGAACATATTTCCTGTCTTTATGTAGTTGACCTGATTTTTTCATGTAAGTTTGGACATTGCTACGTCAAGGATCTTTGATTAATATACATTCTTTGACGATAAATGATTTTGTTAAGACTCGTTTGGGTTCATTATGAATCAATGTTTTTATCCCAAGTTATCATTATTTAGAGGAATTTCTTTTCTAATTGAGAGGATAAATGTTGTTCTTAATTGGCTTTCTTGCAGGAGAAAACCCAACTCGAAACTG
>JAYMSP010000534.1:0-48172 GCA_036897095.1 Plantago elongata
TCCTTGTTAGTCTAGCAGGAATGGCTTTGACTCTTGCTTCGAAACTTATTTTCATGACCATACTGGTAATGTTGGCAGTTCATGCCACTGACCGCGCATTCCAAATGGATCGCCACACTGTAATTATTTATCGTGGCACCTTCAGTTGCTCCGTAACCGCAAGTCACGACCGATAATTGGAGCCGTCACATCAGACGGTCTCATTTTATTAAGTTTGTAATATTAAATATATCTTTATTCAAATTAAATTGACATTCCTGCCACCATACCTCACTTAGATGTTGCGCATTTCGCCTTATGATATCCTCCAACAATATATAGGTCACTCCCATTGCTTCTTTCCTCTATTGTTTCTTCTTTTATTTTAGTTTTAGATTTAATTCTCAGATAAATTTAATAGTTTGTTAATGTATATAATCTTTTTGCTTCTTTCCTCTATCGTTTCTCTTTTTATTATTTTTAATATATACATATATATATAATTATCACACTACTCATATCTTACATTTTATTTATTTTATTATGACACTCAATTTTGTAGATCCAACCTTGAGTTTGATATAAATAGTTGTAATTATAAATATTATAATAAGTAAGTTGAACAGGCGTAAGTGAAAGGAGAAATTGAACATTCGTATTGGATCCGATAAGACACATTTCATTGGATTCCATGGTAGGGGCCCGGCCAGTTTGGGGGCTCCAGCCGTAAGTTAAAAATTTCCATTTATCAGCAGGCTGCAGCTCACAGACCAGGCCAAGCCAGGTGGGTTCACTGGCAACCTCCACATGGCCGGTCTCACTAACAGTTCAAACCCACCAAACTTACCAAAACACCCTCCTCTCCTTCGTAGCCGTTACTACACATTCCCACCAACTTTCCCAAATCCCCAAGCCCAATCCCGTCTTTTCACCTCCTTCCTCCCTCCTCTGTAGATTTCACCGTACAAAACAATCGCACTTTTTTCTTCCTCACTCTCTTTCAGCTCACCAAATCGATCCCAAATTCTCTCTCCTAGGTTATGGACTCCTCTTCGTCGGAGCACGCCTCCAAGCCGGAGGAATCCGGCGGCGTCGACACCTGGGAACCGCCGCCCACCGATCAGCTTCTGCTTTACAGAGGATTGAAGAAAGCGAAGAGGGAAAGGGGATGTACGGCCAAAGAGCGAATTAGTAAAATGCCGCCGTGTACTGCTGGCAAACGGAGCTCGATTTATCGAGGTGTTACTAGGTGAATTAATTAATGAATTCTACTCTCGCATATGTTTTTTTTTAAACCAACTTATTAGTTGGAGGGGAATCGTGTATTATTGAGAATATGTTTAGTTGTTGGAACTGGATAGAAATTGCGATGTTTGATTTGATTGAGGGAGTAATGTTGGAATAGTATTTTTCTTGTGCTGTTGTTTTGATGAGGCTAGGCATCGGTGGACGGGTAGATACGAGGCGCATCTTTGGGATAAGACTACTTGGAATCAGAATCAGAATAAGAAGGGGAAGCAAGGTGATTGCTGTTTTCCTTTTTATTACTGATCGAATGTTTCGGTTATTTGGAAATTCTAATCGATCATCTAATCTGTGTTTATGTTTTGTTCGCCTTTTTGTGTTGTGATTGCTGACGTGCGCGGACGGGGATGAATTGGGCAGTTTACTTGGGTAAGGATCCGGATGTTAATGTAATTAATGATGTAAATGGTGGTGGTGAGTTTATTACATTGAAATTTTGGACTGTGTGTTGATGTAGGTGCGTATGATGATGAGGAAGCGGCAGCAAGGGCGTATGATCTTGCTGCTTTGAAATATTGGGGGCCGGGAACACTCATCAACTTTCCTGTAGGTTGATTCCTTAGTTAGAGCAATCTGATGAATTTACTGATGCTTTCGTTCTACTTGTGTTTGTGAGCTATAAGTTACTAATGAGATTGTGTGTTACTCATGGTGATGTGCAGGTGACAGACTATACGAGGGACCTTGAGGAAATGCAAAATGTCTCTAGAGAAGATTATCTTGCATCCCTTCGGAGGTTAACATATGATAGTTTTGGTTTATTTAATTTGTAAAGCAATCAAATACTTACCAGTTCTCACTAGCAACTCTTTCTGCAGAAAGAGTAGTGGATTTTCGCGGGGAATCTCCAAATATCGCTCACTTTCCAGGTAAAAAGACTTAAGATAAACTGATGCTACTTTACTCTAGATAATTGGACATAGGAGTACGAGAAACATATATGTCATTACTCATTCTGTAAGCAAGTTTCCAAGTTTTAGAATTCGGTGCATGTAGATCCTGAACCTGAACTTTTGGACTTGCTTATGATTTTGTTGTATTAACTTTTCATTTCAGTAGCCGGTGGGATTCACAATTTAGCCGCACATCTGGAGCTGACTACATCAACAGCGCACTCTATGGTTAGAAAATTTCTCAATGTGCTCGTCATTGATAAGTTCTTTCATTGCTCAGATGTTTTACCTGTGTCTTCTTTGTTTGTTGCTAAATTATTTTCTAATAATGAAGGAGCAGGTGATGAAAAAACTACAGGAGGGGAATTTGCAGGGGGTTATCGCATGGACAGGAAGATTGACTTGTCACATTACATCAAATGGTGGGGGCCACAGAAATCACGTCAGACCGACTCACATTCAAAATCATTAGATGAAACTAACTTTGGTGATGATGTGGCTAGTGAACTTAAAGCCCTGGAACGGTCAGTCCAGCCCACTGAACCCTATGAAATGCCACGTCTAGGCGTGTCTCCAGAGAGAATAAAGCACAGAACAGTTTCTGCAATGAGCATTTTGTCAAAATCAGCAGCGTACAAGAGCCTCCAAGAGAAAACCTTAAAAAATAAAGGAAAGGATGAGAATGATGAGAATGAAAACAAAAGCAATATTGCGAAAATTGACATTGGGAAGACAGTACTGAAAACTGGCCATGATGGTGGAAGCGAGATACTTGGCGTTGCATTTGATTCGGGTGGACCATTACCTCCTCAAAGGAGTGTGTACCCGTTGAGTTCTCTTCTCTCAGCTCCGCTTGTTACCAGTTACAATAATATTGACACCTTAGCAGACCCAGCTCTTTGGAGTTCCCTTGTTCCAGTTCTTCCTAGTGGATCATCACGCCCCAACGAGGTGTGTATTTTCTTTTTCCAAGTTGAAAGGAGATGAATCTGCTTTGTCAGGCTTAACTTTAACAATCTTGGTCAATAAATTAGGATAGTCATATATATGGAGGTGATTATGATCTTAACATGCTCAACTTCAGTAACTTTGTTCGTTTGGTGGGTTGCTTATAGTTGTGGGATTTGTGCAGTGAACTGTTCCATGTGACAAAAATGTTAGACTGCGACTCCATTAACTAAAAATAAAGTGAAACTGCTTTATTTCATTCAATGGACTGTCTTTAGAGAATGAAGTGAAATCATCAGTATGTCAGTATGTCTCTTGGTGTATGCATAGACCATGTATGTTTTGCCATTGAATGATCTGATCTCTAATGACAATAAGTGATTTTCATGCAGGTGACAAAAAATGAATCCAGCTCAAGTTACAGTTTCTTCCCCCAAGGAGATTAATATCACCCTCGTTTTGGACCAAAATTGAAACTGATACTTATTGAGCATGGGCATGTCAGTGAACAAAGAGAAGCTCTAGACTATGAGGTAGCATCTCAAGAACGGAGATCAAATGTGTTTATTCCATGAAGCCTCGTCTTATAGCTTTGAGAAAGTACGACTCTGATGAGTTGTTTCAAGAAGCTGTGCATATGTAGAAAATGTATACTGTTGTGTTTTTACCTGTGTTATGAAAAACCCAAAGAGGCAATTGGGGACCCCCCCTTTTTGCCCCCCCCCCCCCCCCTCCTTGTAATAACAGAAAGTTAATACGAAGTTTTGCGTTATACATGGTTTACAGTGCTGTGGCCGACTATATATTTAACAGATGATAATCATTATACAGATGTATAAGGGTTCAAATTTTCTCTAAATTTTGGTGCATTGACCATGATCTGATATATAATGTTCTCTTCAGTGGCATAATTTGATTAAGTCTAGTAGTGTATGTTTCACATCTTCTTGTATGCAAGATGAAACGACTTTCTTTTTCCCCGACTTAAGAAGCCAATTCTTGACGCAGCACAAGTTTCATGTTCACAAGAAGCTGGAAACTGGTAGTTGCAAACTTGGCCAGGAAAGCAAGAAGCCTGATACTAACGAAAATAATACTATATTAATAAATAACGCTAAAATATACTTTCTTAATCTTACATCATATTATGAAAACTAATAACCACAACAAAAAATTTGATGATGTGAATAAACTCCCAAAAAACTGCATCCTGAAAACTGAAAATCTCAGGTATTGATCAACAATAGCAGTGACAAAAATGGTTCGGAGGAGGATGTGACAAAACTTTGCAATGGCCTCCTTTTCCGCAACCGCTATCTGTGCACATACGGTTGCAAGTCCCATCATCTAGTTCAGGAACACAACTACCTATGTGGTTATCAGCACAGCATGTCAAACCTTGAACAACACAATTCTTTGTTCCTGCAAAAAGAATATTTGATGTGGTTACGGTCTGACAAATCTTGTCAGACGGAACTATATAAAGAATAAAAAAGGCTCATTGGTTATTCATTTTCAAACTTGACGGACTTTATGTTTTGACACAAACGATTTCAGTTCCCCACTCCTCTTGATGAAACAATGATCCAGAGATATGAGACATGGAGCACGGGTGTATGTACAAGGATGAAGTAGAGAAGGATATGAGGTTTGGAATATTTAAGCAAAATATGGATTACATTGATTCAGTAAATCAAAGCAGTTCTGGAACTTATAAGCATTTCAGGCATCTCATAACAAGTATTAAAAGTAGCGCATGTATACATTACCTGATGACAAAAATATCAAAAAGACAATGAAAAACAATGACGAGAAGCTGACTTTCAACATTATGTAAATGCTTGTTAATGTTTTTTTGCAACTGAGAATTATTGTTCTAGTATGAAATCGTACGTGTTATGGTGTTGGGTATGGCTCCTTTATATAATAGCTATAAGAATTTAAACTTGGCAAGTTAATTAATTACGTACCAAATTTTCAATAATATGTAAAATCTCATGCATTAGGACATTTTCCTTATTCTTCAAGATTTTCCATTTGATATATGTTAAAACTTAATACCATCTCCATTTTTTCTTGATTTGATTTGTGAAAAATACTGATTTAAATGAAAATAATATATGATAAATAATAAAATCTCATAATATATGATATCTAAGGACATGTTTGTTATACCGATCACCTTCTCCCCACTCAAATTGAATATTTTAGAAAAAAAATTCAATTTTAATTCAAAAAGTCGACTCAAATTTTATACCAATCAGTTCTTAAAATCATCATGTAGTCCTTAAAATCATCATGTTCAACAAATTGACATTTCTCATTACTGTATAAAATTTAATATACGCTGATTCTTACTGAGGCAGTAAGCCAAAAGCATAATCAAAATTATTTACAAATGGATGCCTTAATTTTGTCTTGAATGATTGTTCCCTTAGTTATTCGAATACTAATCCTTAGTTCTTGTTCAAAACAACAGCCAAATCCCGTAGTTCTTCGAATGCGTGCATTGTCTCTGCATCGAACCCTCCAGCAAACTGCAGAATAATATACAAACTTAACCGTGAGATAATGAAAAGTCTTGTTATGATCACATGAGCTTCAAACTTAAGCGAGAAGAATTGACGGTATCATGCGTACAAGTGATCTGACATGAGAATAAGCAGAGTAACAGAGTTTAGGTAAAACCTGATGAATCCGGAAAGCAAATCGCACTCCTTGGAGTAACATATAATCCAACGAAGAATCTTTATCTGATGTCCCTTTGCACTGAAGTTCCATAGCCACTCTCTTCATGTACATTTTTGCCAGTTTCACAGAGCCAAATTTTATCTAACATGATTGCACAAAATGTTATCAATGTTAGCCAAAGAATCACATTTGATCTAGACGAATTACATTGACAAAAATTCTAAAAACTTGTTGTAAATGATAGATTTTCCAAATTTATTTTTTAAATTTCTTCTTCATGTGAATAGTTCAAGTGTGATCATGTGTTTCTCAGAGTCACTTGACTTGTGTTCTTATGAACCAGTTTCAGGAAATATCTTGTGTGATCCCTTAAGAAAATTATTAATTAGTAAGAATGTAAAGTAGAGTCATTTCTATTGAAGAAGAGTGAAGAAGACCTTGCTTAATATTCCTACATCCAGCATCCAGTCTGTTGGAATAAGGAACTCCTTGAAGTGTCTAATCAATGAATCTCGTGTTCGGAGGATATTATACACAGTGCGCTCCATCCTGACAACGGGAATCATGTAAGTCTCAGAATAACTCATACAGAATATTAGAGAAATCAGTCTATTATTTTACATGAGGCCTCTTACCTCTCAGACAATGCTGACATTTTCTTTAATGCAATGTCGCATGGCAAACGAGGATCGTCCCTGAACTTTGAGATTTCCTGCTCCAGCTTCTTCAGGTCTCTATAACCAAATGCTGCTTCTCTTAATGTATCAGCTTTCTTTTCTGGCCAGTCGAAGTGCTTCAGAACTGCTCGTTCATCAACCTAACAACAATGTGAAGAGATTATTGCATGCTTTGATTTTAATTTGACTAAAGCATTAATTTTGTAGACAGCATTTTCTCACAAAACAGTTATGGCTAGAAGGAAGAAACTTACGAGAAAGCAAAGTTCATCATCTAGCCACTTCACAAAAGCAACGACATCTTCAATGTTTTCGTAAACAGCATCGTTGACCTCTCTAATCAAGGAGTTAACAAATTCTCCTTGAGTCTCAACATCCGCCTTTATCTGCTCATGGCAATGTAATCAAATACATATGGTTAAAGAAATATAGGTAAGGAATTTTGAGCAGATGATACTTAGATCTATTATAATCATAATAGTGCATTACTAATACAAGTTAAGTTTAGTGCATGGAATTGCACAAAATGAAGCACTTACTGCAAGTAAATGAGAAGATCGATTCTCTATTTCACCAATCATGCTACTACGAACACTAGCAACTTCTGATGCATCCGTTGACACAGAATTTAAGCAGTCCTTCCTCGAGTCCCTCTTCATGAGTGAGTGATAAAATTCAACGACCTGTGGAGCTCGCTGCACCTTTCCTGATGTGTTTCTTGACACCAACTTCGGAGCTGGTGGGGGTGGTGGAGGGGGTGGGGGAGGAACTGCTGGGATACCCCGCGCAGAAGTTCCGTCCTTCTGGCCACTGCAAGAAGGCCTTGGAGGGGGGTTGGGTACACGTAGTGCCCGTTTCTCAATATCGTGTGGAGCTGTCACTTTACCAATGTCCTGAAAATTTGTATAAACATGCGGCCTTTTGCTTATATCAGACTCCAAGTCATAACTCTGAGAAACCATTGCACTGTTTACTTCCTTGGAACACATAAAAGCATCAGATATCCTTCTCTTGTTTAGTATCAGATCTTCAGGACAGCAATTCAACCCGCTAATAGAGTGCCTTCGTGCTAAACTTTGTGGATCATCCCAATTACGATTGATGATATTATCCCCATAATTCAATTGCTGCAAGTCATCATCTGTGATAGGCCACCTTTTAAACTTCTTTATTAGGTACAACCTCTTTGAGGCACTATCATCAGAATCATCGTCACTTTGGAAAGGCAGGGGTGTCAAACAAATGGATTCCCTTCGCTTCTGAATAGAGTTAGGGGTTAATGTAGTATCTGAACTCAGTGTAGAACAATTCCGTAACTCATCTCTCAAACATGAATTAACCCATTTGAGATAAGCAAGCTCCTCCACTTCATTCATTCGACTCAACTGAAGACCTTCCACTTGCTTACATAGATCTTCATTCTTAAGCTTTAGCGAAGCAGCCTCTGCTCTAATCTTCTGGAAACTATCACTCTTCTTGTAAAAAAATGAACAAAGTATCAATACAAAGCCAATGCTAAGAAGTCAATGAAACTAAGCTCCTCTTGAGAATCTTGAAATGACAATACTCCGTATACTTCTCACATTTATGACTAGCAACATCAGAATCAAACATAATGTAAAACCCCTTATGAAAATCTTCAAATAACAACACTCCTTGTACCTTATCACATTGATGACTAGCAACAATAGGATCAAGCATACTGTAAATGAGATGTACAAACATAAATGCATTATAACCAAGGCAGTAACTACTCTATGACAACATTCCAAAATCTAAGAAGCACAATCAATGAGAGCTGAAATCATATCATCACAGCTTTAATATGCTAGCCAAATGCATTTCTGTCAAGTTAGTAACTACTCTATACAACTATTTCAAAATTTCAAAACTACAATGAATGAGAACTGAAATAACATCACGAGAAATCAGAACTATATCTAGCTTTCAAAATCAAAACTTGCATTCAAAATATCAACATTCAACAACATATATACCTCAGAGCCTCTGGAGAAACTACTCAACTGCGACTCCAGAGACGAAACAGTGCAAGCCAAACTCCTCTTCTGTAGCTGAAGCTCTTTGTTCAGCCGCCTCAGCTCCAATACCTCCATTTCCACACCACTGCCCAGACCGATTTCCGAAACCTCGTCCTGTCTCCCCAAAACTGCCACCATTTGAGCTGAAACACTCTCCTTTCCCCCCTCCAGCAGTGCCACTCTCTTCACAAGGCCATCGATTTCGCTCTTTTTCGACTCCAGCTCCCTCTCAAGCTCCAAAACCTTAGGATTCCTATTCAACTCAGATAATTCACCTTGCAGCTTCACCTCCCTGTCCTTAGACTCTTGCAACTGAGTCCTCAAATGATCAATTTCTTGAAACAAATCCTCCGAATAACCGCCTAAAGGCTTCACCTTGCTCTGTGGATGCACTTGTGTAGCGTACATTGAACAAGAAAGATCACCCATGAGAGACCTTTTGGTTCTTGAATTCGACACTAACGGCTGGTGGCTCTTCTGTTCTGAGGCTATGACAGGTGGTTTCTTGGGGTTTACAGTAGTTTGCAACACTCTGGTTTTGGTCTTCTTATCTGCAGCAGAAAAGCCCTTGACCAAATTGGAACCCCAAGAAGACTTCATTTTCGAAAAATTAGTGTTTGCCTTCACATTGCCATTGTTGTTTCTCGGAGCTTGGTTTTGGTCAGCAAATTTCGAAGCTTTGGGTCTGTTCTCAGATGGGTTTTCTTCTCTCATTTTCAAAAACCCACCGGAGAGGAAAAAGGTGGGATCTTTGGAGCTGTGAATGTGATGGAGTGAGTTCAAAAGTGGAAAAAAGGCTCCTTTTTTGTTAAACTGGGTACATTTGAGTGGTTATGTAGTGCAGTGAAGTGAAGAAGAGGGGCATGTAGGTGCGGTGATCGATGTTTCTGTTCTCTGAAATGGAATTGGGGCAGAGTAAAAAGTGGAACAGTGTCTCTGCTGACTTCGGTTGCTTTCTGGTTCGCTTTGCTGCTTCTGGTTTGAATTTTCAAATTTTGAATTCTTACAAAAGACAAACAAGAGAGTGTACTCACTTTAGCTGACTTTCGTCATCGATTGTACGTGTAGTGTGAAAGAGCAAGAGACAAAGCCTACAACCCATAGGGTGCAAAAGATTTGGTCCGCTCCAACCGAACTCTTTCATTGATTAGATTCCAGTACTACTAGTATCAGATAAGTCGGCTCCGTTGCCATTTCCTGTGTATATCAAAACTGTCTCATTAACGAACGAGTCCAAATTCGAATTCGATTCAAAATTTACTCATTATATATTAATAATGTAATTGTATATGATGACCCATTGTACAAGTAGAGGAGACACATTTCTTTTGTATTTTGTTTTCAGATTGTTTTTGAGTTTCTTTTGGAGTTGATGTATTTTCACGAGTCTAGCCTATTTGGATTAGATTAAGGTTTACTCTCTCCGTTCCATTTAAAACGAAACATATTTCCATTTTGAACGTTCTGTTAATTACGAAATATTTTCATTTTTGACAATAACCTCACAATACAACTCATTTTCAACCACAAATCATTAGGTCTGCATGTACTTTTTTTTCCTCAAACTCATTCTTAACTACATAATACATATATTTTTTTAAATCGTGCGTTTTAGATATGTTTCGTTTGTAACGGGACGGAGGGAGTATTTATTAAATATTATTGCTCTAGCCTGTTGAAATGTTGGAAACTGAACTCGAATGTGCACTTTACTTTGATATAATGTAAGCAGATAATGATTTTGTATAGCGTGACGTATATTGTAGTGTTTTATGATATTTTAAATGTTGTATCATGATTGTACTATATACATTATATGTTGCGTTGTACAAAACATTCAAGCACCATGAGTCACTATATTATACAACAATATATTATACAACAAGGTAGAGTACATTGACATTAAGTATTTATAAAACTTTAGGAGAAGATCTCTAGTCTCTATATTGGTGTCATGCTTTGTCTAGTACGTGATAATGTATGTTATAGATATGTGGTGGGTATAAATTTTGATTGGTTTTTCGTTCGTTGGTTGTGTTCCTTTAGCAAACTATTTATATTCAATGAAATTACTTATCCTTAGAGCGGTTAGTAATAAATTTCATGTAAGTAAATACTATAACAGTCAGGGAAGCCGGCGCCTCCTACCGGATTCCGGCAGTTTACTACCTCAGGCTCCCAAGGTAGGGGTATTGTGGGCGTTTCCCCACATGCTAGAGACTCAGTCCGTTCCAATTCTTCCTTTGGTGGACGTGACGTGCAGTTGAATCAGGGGGGTATGGTTTCAGGTGCTTCAAGTGTGCAGCGGAAAGAAACTGATACTGGGATAGTAATGAAGAATGTTAATTCATTGACCAAGGAAGCATTAAGATCGGAACAGTTACCCCCGACTAATTCTCTTTCAATCTCCAGCCACTTGGCCCAATAGCTTCTCTACTCTCCAATTCATTAGCCCACCTTGTGACCCAGACCGGCCCAATACTCCCCTCTCCTCTAAATCTTTTTTCCAATCCCATACTGGGCCAGACCAGTATTCCCTTAAGCCCAATTCACCCATCCCCACCCATTGATCCACAACCAATGTTTGTCTTTCCCCAGCCTTCACCCCAGTACTGATGTCCCGCTCCTGACTAATGGGACCCGGAAACGTGGTCGACCGGTTGGGTCGGGGCGAACGTCGAAGAAGTATGGTCCCAGAAATCCAAATAAAGGAAAACATGAGCGTGTGAGTACTATGCAACAAGCTAATAAGAAACAATGAGTTGGTCCCCTATCTATTGATTTATTATCAGAGGCGGGTGTTGCTAGGCAGCCCCGCCTATCCCACCCTTGGACAGTTCGAGCTTTAGGGGATTTTCTCTACGCCCATAACTCCGATTTTATTTTTCTTATGGATACCCGAATGGTGTTGATGGGATTGATAAAATAAAGCAGAGGTTTGATCTTTTTGGTATTGTGTCCCGACAATTGGACAATCAGGAGGATTGTCATTACTTTGACCTCGTGAGAGTGTGGTAGATATTCAATCTTATTCTAAATTTCATATTGATACAAGTGTTCGGTTGCATGAGAAGGATGGGGTTTGGCAACTTACCGAATTTTATGGTGAAACTGATCTTAGCAAAAGGAAAAATACATGGGCTCTTTTGAAACAATTGGCACAACAATCTTGTAGACCGTAGTGATTGGTGTTTTTAACGAAGTTGTAGATCAGGATGATAAGAGAGGAGGTAATAAAATATCCCCAGGAAGACTACGTGATGCCAGGGACGCTTATCTTGAGACCGGCCTTTCTAATATCCAGTACTGTGGGTATCGATATACCTGGTCTAATCGGCGCATCGACCAACACCACACGGAGCTCCGCCTTGACAGAGCAGCGGCTACTCCCAACTGGCGGAAGATCTTCCCGGCGGCACTTGTATGTCACCTTTTCACCCGTAATTCCGATCACTCCCCCATCTTGCTATATTTCCGCAAATCTGAGCGGAATCGGTTTCGAAAGCATAGGAGGCGGTTTCGTTTTGAGGCAATGTGGTTGAAATAGGAGGAGTGTGAGATGGTCGTGGCTGAGAATTGGGATGGTAGCCATAATCTGCTGGCTAACCTCGAGAATTGTAAGTGGGGTCTAGTCGACTGGGATCGACTGAGTTTTGGGTCGGTGAAGAAGAAGATAGGGGAGATGACATCCGAATTGGAGCAGTTACGGCTCAAGCCGTTTACGGCTGAGGTTAAAAAGTGGATGGATGAAGTCAAACTGACGATGGAAGAGGAAATAGACAAAGAGGAGATAATGTGGAAGCAGATCAAAAAATCAGTGGCTCGCAAAGGGGGACAAAAATACGAGATTTTTTCACACAAAAGCGTCTCACAGAGAAAGGGTGAACGACATATCTGGATTATTGGATGATGCATGGGTCTGGCAAGAGGAGCATCCGACTATGGAGCAGATTATAAACAGGTACTTCACCTCGATTTTTAAATCCAGAAATCCGACCGAAGATGAGATAGAAACTGTTGTGGGTACTTTGGAAACTCGAGTGGACACCTCGGATCAACCAGGAGCTTAACCGTGTGTTTTCTCCAGATGAGGTACGAACTGCTCTTTTCGATATGTATCCTTATAAATCCCCTGGTCCTGATGATATGTTTCCTGTTTTCTACCAACGCTTTTGGAACATTGCTGGAAAAAATGTTACTGCTTGTGCTCTTTCATTCCTTAATGACAGAATAGTTGACCCCCAGCTTAAATGTACTCATATTGTTCTCATTCCTAAATGCAAGACACCAGATAAGATTACCCAATTTTGCCCATTAGCCTTAGTAATGTCATATTTAAAATAGCCAACAAAGATATTACTAATATATTGAAGCCTTTTATGCACTATATTATCTCGGAGACCCAAGACCCAGTCTGCTTTTGTCCCTAATAGATCAATCACTGATAATGTGCTTGTAGCTTATGAAGTTAACCACTTTTTGAAGCAAAAAATCAAGGGTAAAGATGTTTTTATGACTTTAAAACTTGATATGAGTAAGGCATATAATAGGGTGGAATGGTCCTTTCTGAAAAGAGTGTTAGAGAGATTAGGCTTTGAGGATCACTTTATTGATCTGATTATGCAATCTGTGCATACTATCTCTTATTCTGTTCTTTTGAGGATCACTTTATTGATCTGATTATGCAATCTGTGCATACTATCTCTTATTCTGTTCTTTTGAGTGGAGCTCAATTAGACCCATTTCAGCCGGAGAGGGATCCGTCAGGGAGATCCTCTTTTCCCTTGCTTGTTCCTTTTTGTTATGGAAGCCTTTAATGCTTCACTCCGCCAGGCAGAGGAGTGAGGTGTTGCGTGGAGTTGATGTATCTCTTAGGGCACCAAGGATCTTTCATCTGTTATTTGCGGATGATACCCTTCTCTTTTGCCAAGCTACTCCGGATGCGGCTTGTGCCATTAATGATATACTTCATAAATTTAGTCTTGCTTCGGGTCAAGATGTTAATTTGGATAAGTCAATGGCGGTGTTTAGAAATGCGAGTAGTGAGGGGATGGATGAGGTGCGGGGTTTTCTTCCTGTTAGGATAGTGGATAAACATGATAGTATCTTGAGCTTCCTACGGAGATGGGAAGGTCCAAGAAAGAGGTATTTAGCTGATTGCGAGATAGGGTGTGGAAAAAAGTAGACGGCTTTAGTAATAAGTTACTTTCTAAGGCAGGAAAGGAGGTCCTTATCAATTCTGTTCTCCAATCTATTCCCACGTATGTGATGGGATGGGATGTTTTCAACTTCCGGATTACCTTTTGAAGGAAGTTGATTCTATCATTGCTCGATTTTGGTGGGGTAATGAAAAGGAGAAGAAAATTCATGGGAAACATTGGGATTATCTTTGTAGGTCTAAGAGAGATGTTGGTTTGGGATTTCGTGACCTTAGATAATTTAATAAGGCCTTACTTGGGAAATAAATTTAGAGAATTATTCATTATCCCAATTCCCTTCTTAGTCGAGTCTTGAAAGTCAAATATTTTCCCAATACGGATATCCTTGAGGCCTTTACTAAGAGTAACACGCCGTTCTAATTACTTAGGAGAGTATATGTGGGGCTCTTGATCTTGTAAGAAAAGGTGTGCGGTGGCGTGTTGGTGATGGGTCTAAGATTGATATTTGGAAGGATTGTTTGATTCCTCGTGAAAGTTGTTTTAAGCCTTTTACTCCCAATTTTATGGGAGTTGAGGGTCTCTATGTTTCTGCTCTTATTGATGCATCAGGTAGATGGGACTCTATTTTCTGGGAGCATGATGTGGAAGCTATTTTGAATATCAATTTGGCTTCCGCTCAGATGGATGATGTGAGGGTCTGGAGTTTTAATAAGCATGGCCATTTCTCTGCTTGCAGTGCCTATCACCTGGTCCGGACAGTCCACAAACTGGAGCAGCAGCAGCGTTCTGGTTCTTCGAGTTCAGCTGTTAATCGGAACTGGACCTGGCTGTGGCATACCAAAATTCCCAAAAAAATTCAAATCTTCTTCTGGAGATTAGTTCATGAGGCCCTGCCTTCTTATAATCTGCTGCGTTGTAGAGGAATTGATTTGGATATTAAGTGTCCTGTTTGCAAAATTAGCGATGAGTCGTTGCTACATATTTTCCGTGACTGTGCCTTTGCTCGCTGTTCTGGCCTGTCTCACCATTATCTCATTGCTCGATTTATAATGATGAAATGCAGGTTGTTTCTTGGATCGAGCAGGTGAAAGGTCGATTAGCCATGAATGATTTCGAGGTCTTCATTGTCTCTTGTTGGAGTATATGGTCACATCGCAACAAAACTATACATGAGGGTCTTGGATATGATGCAGCTGAGTCCGTGAAGTTTGTGGGACGTTATCTGGGCAGATTTAAGGAGGCCATTGCTCACTATAACCGCACCAGACCACCTGATGTGCAGCCATCGCAACCTTGGAAGCCGCCTCCTGTGGGGTGGGTGAAGTACAACTATGATGCGTTGTTTCAGGCGGAATCATCTAGTGCTGGGGTGGGTATTGTTGCCAGAAATGCCGAAGGACGAGTGATTGTGTGGGAACGGAAGAAACTCGCCATGTTGTCAATGTTGAAGTGGCCGAGTCTCTCGCTGCTTCTTTAGCTGTTCAAATGGCTCGAAGGTTTGGTGACCGAAATGTGATGTTTAAAGGGGACTGCCTCACGGTGGTTCAGCAGCTCCAAGCACATTCACCTGCTTTATCTTTAGCTGGTCATATTATTGAGGAAACCAAACATCTTACTTGTGGTTTTAGTTTATGTGAGTTTTTGTTTACTAAGAGGTGTGGAAATGGTCTAGCCCATGCGTTGGCTAGTCTTGTAGACACTAATACTGCTGGTGGATCGGTGCTTCCTTGCACTAATCCACATATCGTAACCGGTTTCTCTTGATAATATATTTTGAAAGTTTGCCCCTAAAAGAATAAATATATATAACATATAATTTGGGGCGTTTACATTTTCTATAATGATAATGGTGATATCCATTGCCGTTGTAGGTCAAACCTCGGTCTTTTAACTTGGAGTGCTAACTCATTGTTCGTCTTCAAATGAATAATACTAGCTTATATATAATGTACTTTCTACATACTTATGTTATAAATGATAAGTTTTTATTTAAACCCTGAAACTTTTAACATATTAAGTTCACACCCTCTTAAAACTATACGAATTCAACTCATTGCCTTTGTGGTTTTTGGACATATCTGCCTTTAAATGCAACGCCTCATCCCTTTGTATGTCGATGTCTCACCCTTACCTATCACAATTAATTATATCCTGAATACGTATCCGTCTCCTAACACATGCATTTTATCCTTACTCAACCGCATACTAATAAATTACTAGTCGTTAACCATCCTATAAAATGGATTTCGAATAAGTCCATTCTATTCATAAGTTATAATAGATAATTATAATAGAGGGGTATAATAGTATTTCGGTAAAAATTCATAAAGTTTTAACTCAAACAATGGGGACTCAATCGAAAACCTACAACTTGAAAGGTGGTTGGGTGTAAATTCACCAAATAACACAACAATATCTTCATCATCATCATCTTCACTACTTCCTCTCAAAATTCATCGCCATGTCCAATTAGCAAGAATCATGATGGGCACTTTATCATTTTCCGACCCTTCTATCTCCCTCTTCACTTCACTACTCACAACTCCCAAGAAACTCCTTCCAACCAAGCTCACCAAATTTTCAGCTACCAACGACAATGGCAGCAACCCTCTCGACAAAGATTTCGAGTTCAAGACCTCATTCGACGACTATTTGAAGGCCATGGAGTCTATCAAAGTCGAAAGAGACAATACCAACAGTAACAGTATTAACCGTAGTGGTGATAATTCGAGGAAAAAGAAGGTCTTGAAGAGAATTATCGAAGATAAAGAAGAGAGTGATGGAGATAAGGTGACTGTTTACATGAAGGAAACTGAGAGGGAAAAGGTTGAACTGAAGCGGGTTAAAGCTGTGGATAGGAAGAAGAGAAGTGTTGGCAGTGAGGATAAGTATGTGGGTTTGGAGGATAGAGCTGCATTTAGGTCTTTTGAGGGTCAAGGAGATGATGGTGTGAGTGATAAGCCTAGGGTTTCTAGAGTTGACATGGAGGACAGGATTCAGAAGCTTGCTAAGTGGTGAGCGATTCATTATTGAGTGTGTGTTTTGATTTCGTTTTTGTGTTCAAGATTCAATTTTTACTGTTTATATTCATGAGCTAGGACTATTATAGCTCTGTATAGTCCCAATTCTGATGCTTAGTTATGTTGGATATTTTTTCATTAAGTTGTTCATTGGTATTATGAGAACTGCAATGGCTGTAAGGATAGTTGTTTTTAGTCTTTAAGCTCTAGTTTACTGTATTTTCGTATAAATGTGTTGAAGTATGGCAATATCATGTACTTTTTTACAGTTTTACTAGGGTCATTTGCTCTGACTTATAGTAAAGTAGTTTACTTCTACAGTCTAAATGGTGCAGACATTGACATACCTGAGTGGAAGTTCTCTCAGATGATGAGAAGCGCTCAGATAAGATTCTCCGACCATTCTATCTTGAGGATTGTGCAGATATTGGGGAAGTTGGAAAACTGGCGGCGTGTGTTGCAGGTCATTGAGTGGATTCAGTCACGTGAACGCTACAAGTCGCACAAGATACGGTATAATGTCCATCTTTCTTCCCATTTCTTTGATTTTTCTTAGTATCGTTTAACATATTAATGATTTATGTCTGTGCAACATCTTTGTTAGTTTATGGTACTAGTTAATAATAGCAGATTGTCATTGCATTCTTCTAATAAAATTTAGTCCTCTTTTCTTTGTGATCACTGTCTTCCTTTCTCAATCTCATGCTATCGAACTGTTAAAAAAAATCTGCGTTCAGTATGAAGAAATGAGTCTAGGGAATGGTTAATGATATATATTTACATGGTTAATTATTCATGCAACGTAAGTATTGTTTCCTTCATGGTTTATCCAGTTATGTATATACTGCTGCACTGGATGCTCTTGGGAAAGCAAGAAGGCCAGTGGAGGCACTCAATCTCTTCCGTGCAATGCAGGTAATTTGTGTCAATTGCAATTGCTTAATTTGGTACTTTCTGAGATCGGATAACATTATCATCTGTTTATTCAGGAACAAATGGCTTCCTACCCTGACATTGTGGCTTATCGCTGTATTGCTGTCACTCTTGGGCAAGCTGGGCATATGAAAGAGTTATTTGATGTGATTGATACAATGAGGTCTCCTCCCAGAAAGAAATTCAAAACTGGTCCTCTTGATAAGTGGGATCCAAGACTGGAGCCTGATATTATTGTTTACAATTCTGTAAGTATTATCTGTTAGATACCTTTCAGTCACAAAAAAAGTATTTGTGATTTTGGAAATGATTACGGTCCTGGCTTGGATGGGCCTTCAACTCTCCTATGATAGATAGTTCTCATTCTTACTATACATGAAACATCTTCATGCTGTAAAGAAGCCCTTTTAGACATTTGGACAGATATAACTCTTTCTAGTTTAAATTTTCTTGAAAACTCTTTTTTGCATAATCATAATTCAGGTCCTAAATGCATGTGTGCGACGTAAGAAGTGGGAAGGGGCCTTTTGGGTCCTACAACAGTTAAGCCAACAGGGGCAGCGACCTACTTGCACAACGTATGGATTGGTTATGGAGGTACTACCAGGGTCTCTTCTCTGTTTTTTGCTCTATGCAATTGTCAGTGAGTTTGATCGACCTCTTTCAGTTTGCTAAGTTCATTCTTATTGGAGCAGGTGATGTTAGCATGTGGCAAGTATAACCTGGTCCATGATTTTTTTAGGAAGGCACAGAAAACACATATGCCGAATGCTTTATTATATAAAGGTGACTTCTTGAAGCACTTCATTGCTTTAAAGGATTCCACCGACTGTAGTCGGTTTAACGATTTTCTTATTTATTTGTTTGTTTGTTTGTATGCAGTTCTTGTAAATACTTTGTGGAAGGAAGGAAAAACAGATGAGGCCATATGGGCAGTTGAAGACATGGAGAGAAGGGGGATAGTTGGTAGTGCTGGTCTATATTATGACGTTGCTCGCTGCCTTTGTAGTGCGGGAAGGTGTCAGGATGCACTGAAGCAAGTGAGTCTCTTTAGTTTGACGACGTGCATTTATACTGCTTTTCACCATTTTTTATGGTTGCATAGCCTTTTATTATCTTGATGGCACTAAAAGGCATCTAAGATATTGAAGTTTAACATGCATTGCTAACAAAATCCGTTTTTATAGTGCTTCATCCATGGTGTCAATTTGTGTTTGTCACGTTTTTAGTGCAACAGTCGTTCTGGTGTCCTGAGTCCTGACAAGTTAGATTTCAGTTTTAATGAAAATTTAAGATTGAATCTTTTTATAGCTTCGAGCAGTGGCAAGATGTGACATCTTGGCTGCATGGGCAAGAGATTTCAGGGACAGCTAAAGAGTTCAGGAAATTTTTAGAATCGAAGTCCTTGAGTACCATTACTTCTTTGAAACCACTCTCGCCATAAATGATAAAGACAGCAGAAAATTATTTGCTTGTACCCACTTCTGTTAACCTGTCACACAGAGGTGTACGATGTCGAAAATGTCTGCATGTACAGTAAAAACTCTATAAAGGAATACTCCATAAAGGAATAAACTCTTTATAGTCATAAAAAAATTCGGTCCCAACTTGGGACCAGTTATAAATAGGAATAAACTCCACATTATCATATTCCATGACTTTATTCGGTCCCGCCTTAAGTAATTACACCTCCATATAGTAATAAATAATTTAATATTCAATAATATTTATTTATATCTATATGATTTTCATTACATGATATTGAAGATGTAAACTGATTATCTAAAAGTTGTTTGTGATAGTGATTTGAACTTTTGAGTGGTAAGGCTGACTTTTAGCGTGTAAGTAGTACTTCAGTTATATATGAACCTTTGAGTAAGACCCAAAATATCGCTAACTTGTCAATTAAGTTTGAAGCTTCTTGACATGAAAATTTTACTACTTATGTAGTATCATCTTCCGGAATTGCCCCTGCTTCTTATCTAATTGATGTGATGATTTCATCTTCTGTTAGATCCATAATTGTTGATCTATGGAATTTCGAAATATATGTTAAAATTTTATCACAAAAGTTAGTATTTAATAATTCAATAAATATAATATTTAAGTTACGCACATTGTTTTATTATGAAAAAGATATTTTTAGTACAAACCTCTATTTAGGAATAAACTCTCTATAAGAATATTTTTTCCCGGTCCCGACGATATGACTGTATAGAGTTTTTACTGTAGTTGTTATTTAAGAGCAATTGCGAATTTTTACATGTTTCTTTGAAATTTACTTCTTGCACTATCTCATTTGCATTTTGAAATGATTTCTGCAGATTGAGAAGATATGCAAAGTTGCGAACAAACCACTTGTCGTGACTTACACTGGTTTAATTCAGGCTTGTCTAGACTCTGGCGACATTCAAAGTGGGGCTTTTATTTTTGACCACATGCAGAAATTTTGTTCCCCAAATCTGGTAACTTGTAACATAATGCTGAAAGGTTTTCTCGATAATGGGAGGTTTGACAAAGCCAGACAATTATTTTTGAGGTTGTTGGAGAATAGAAACTCCATCAGATGCAAAGAAGACTATAGAGTTATGGTGATACCAGATATTTATTCATTTAACACCATGTTGGATGCATGTGTCATGGAGCAGAAGTGGGATGATCTTGAGTTTGTATATGAACAAATGCTGAAATGTGGTCACCACTTCAATGCAAAACGCCACCTGAAACTATTACTGGATGCTTGTCGTGCTGGAAAGGTATTCCCTATGACCACAATTGATTTGTTTAGTACTTGGAACAAGTCTGTTGTATTGCTTATCAGAACTTAGATGCATCCTTTGGGTTGAGTAATTCATATGCTACGAAGTTTTGAGAGAATGGAATAGCTTAAAATTTTGAGAATTTGGATTGTGATTGTGAAGTCTGTTTCATTCATTTTTTTAAGCTTTTAGCACAAATGGATTGCTATACAGGTGAAACTACTGGCTATGGTGTGGGAGCACTTAGTTGATACAGAACGAGTTCCACCGCCTCCGCTTATTACTGAAATGTTTTACACGAGGCTGCAGCAGGGTGATTGTGGTTCTGCCGTCTCTTGCTTCATGGACTATGCTTCAACTGCACCACAGTTATCTTCCAGAAAGTATTGGTCCAAATTTTTCACTGAAAACGCTGATAGTTTTGACGAGGGTACGCTTCATGAATTGGTGGGCAAGGCAAGAATCATTCTTGCCAGGAGTGAAAACATTGCACTTCAGAGTCTAATGGAATCTTGCAATGAAGTTCTAAGGCCACGAAGAAGACCAATAGAACTTGAGCCTGCAGTAAATTTTCAGCTCATGCCAGTGTAGATAAGTATCATCCCCACTTTCATATTTGTAATGAAGCCATGTAATAGTCTGAGTTTATGCCCGTTTTTACTAGCATTGCTACCGGCTAGAGGGGCATTAGGCTTTGAAAGAGGAAAGTTATGTATAATTTTGTACGGTTATATGAGGAAAATAGGAACAGGTAGTTTTTCAGATCTTCTGCTGACTGCTGTTCTCTGTGGATATAGAAGAAAGTGCAATTCATGAGATATTCTGTTCTTCTGTGCAAAAAAAAAAGTGACTGCTGTTCTCTGTGGATATAGAAGAAAGTGCAATTCATGAGATATTCTGTTCTTCTGTGCAAAAAAATACTGAAATCTTGTGGATATAGAAGAAAGTGCAATACATGAGATATTCTGTTCTTTTGTGCAAAAAAATACTGAAATCTTGGAGATGCGGGGTATCGATCCCCGTACCTCTCGCATGCTAAGCGAGCGCTCTACCATCTGAGCTACATCCCCATATATGCAAGTTACATAGTGTAATCATATTCATCATCAATGTCACGAGTATGGATAAAATATTCTAAATCTACCTCATAGTTGTGATATATGCTTATACCTATTTATACAATGATGCATTGCATTCAAAATATATTTCGACCACTTAAATGTACCAAGTATTAAAAGGATGAGGACACAATAGTATATAATGGAAGTATCAAATGCTGAAATGCAGTAAATTCATGGACAAAAATACATTAAGCTAATTAAAAACTAGCACATTTGGAAGAACTAGAAAGGATTAAGGCGAACTCTGTGAGGAGACGAATTAATATGAATTAAATGTGTTTGGGTATAAATGACAACAATTTCTCCCAAACCCTAGCTCAAAAAGACAACCGCCCCCACTCAATCTGAGGTTTATTTTATCTTCTGATAGTGAAAGTGAAAATCAATTGTTAGTAAGTTAGTATTTCATTATGTTTCTCAATTTTAGCTCTCGAATTCTTGAAAAGGATTACACGGGGCCGGATTTGAACCCATGCAAGGAGGACCTCTGCACAGTGTCCAACATATTCGGGGCCTACTTATTAAATTTACAAACATCTATAAGCTACCTAAAATAGTTTTATTGCTATGAATGATGATAATGTTTGAGGAAAAATCATATATTCAAAAACAATTTTATTTATCTGCACCACTTATGACAACTTTTGTAACACATACTAAATCTTAAAATGAATTTTCTTCAACATTATCGCTTTTGTTTTGACATTACCATTTACCTTGACATTAACTGAACATTTCAATCACAACATTAATATAACAAAAGCAATCGTAGCCCAAATAAATCAAAAGTTAAATTTTATTGCTATAAAGTCTTATTCAAAGTTATTACACTGGCTATATATTGTTTCTCCTGAAAAACTACTAGTGTTTAATCATTTTTATATTTTAGTACATACATTCTATAAAGTTCAATTAGTTTTTGCGTAATGATTTATAGACGTTGGTAAATGATAATTTAGAATTAACTGAAACAAACTATTATAATATACCCATTCATCCGTACCAAAATAAATATAACGTATTCTCTCTATATTAGTCATGTTACAAATATAATGTCTACCTGGCAACTCCTTACATTATCTAATTGATCTAGAATCACGTATATACACAATTGTAAATCAAAGCTTCAAATTTAATTTTTATTAGGCTTATTTTAAATATTTCTCTTTAACCTCCGTACCCTGACAATTATTTTGATACGGGTAGTGATGGTTCTCTAAGACATTAATTTGCACAAAGACTCCGAAAATTTGAGAACATGGCACAAAATGGTTATGTATAAAAGAAAACCAGCTAGAACTCAATCAAAATTAGTCATTTGCAATTTTAATCTTTTAAATCATTAGAAGATTGGAAGTACTTGAGCAAAATTAGTCTCTGGTGTGGGCTGATGGAA
This sequence comes from Plantago elongata, assembly GCA_036897095.1. Lineage (NCBI taxonomy): Eukaryota > Viridiplantae > Streptophyta > Magnoliopsida > Lamiales > Plantaginaceae > Plantago > Plantago elongata. Next base: position 22,921 of record JAYMSP010000534.1, read on the forward strand.
CCCGATGATACTTGAGTCTCCGGTGTGGGCTGATGGAACCCGATGATACTTGAGTCTCCGGTGTCGAAGGAGTAGATGGTATGGATGGCGAACTGTCATATGTAGTCTGACTCTCCAAACAACTGCATTAGATAAAATTCTTGATTATCCAGTGGAGGAGGAGCCCTCATATCCTCTACTTATGCTTCCATATATCCAGTGGAGAAGTACCCTCTTCTGCTTCCATACCTAACCAACGGAGATCACCTCATTTGCTAAGGAGAACACAACATATATTAATAATGCAAAAAATAGGAACACAAAAATGATAAAAAAAAGTCTAGTTTTCTATGGGGATAGTAAGTACAACTAGGTAGACACATAGCAAGAACTCTAAAATTGCATCTCTAAAGTAAAGGGGCGAAATTATATTATATTATATGTTTAACTAACTTAACTTGATACAAGTAATAGGATATTGTGCCTTGCATTTCATTTACTCATGTTTTATCCATATGACGTGTATATAAATAAGTTTTATTATATAAATAAAATATCTACGCGTTGTGTGAAATATGCATTATATATATATATATATAATTTGGAAGGACTCTCATTTCAAGACCTATGAGAAAGCTCCTAATTTTCATCTCATCTTGGTTATGCAACCAACGCGCAACTATTACAACCGAATTCATCCTCAACATTGCACGTGTGAACTTGTATCAACCTTTGCTTTCAGGGCGAAGTCAGAAATTTTTTTTCACCCCGTGCTCAAACTATAATTAATTTAAATATAATAAATAATTATCTTAAAATTCAAATTAATAAATACAAACAGAAGTTATAGAGAATACCAATCTTTATTTTATTTCTATATATTATGAAAATTTACATTTTACGATCAGAAATTAAACGTTTCAACTTATTTTTACTAAAAAAACTTATTTATAATTTGATGAAAAGCCTTTAAATAAAAAATTTCTATGAATTTAATAAATACAACCATTCAAATGCACTTGTATGGTTGAGCTATTGTTTTATTTAAAATAAATTAAATAATATATTGTGTCTATTGTTAAAAATTATAAATTTAATATATATACGGAGGGAAATTTTTGAAATCGACCTCGTGTTCGGCTCGGGTCCAAGCCTTACTAGCTTCGCCGCTGCAATTAACACAAATGAATCATCATCATTATACTAAAAAGGGTGAGATTATTATGAAACAAGCATATGGAAGTTATCTAAATTAGAGTTGGAGATAGAGATTGGAGGGGTGGAGACACGGAGAGAGTGGAGAATCGGACGATCTCATTATTTTGAGAAAATTTTCTCAGAATCCAAAAAGTTCTCATAGTATTACATAAAAAGATAATTATTATATAATAATACAAAATGTATAAATATACAATTTACACACAACACCGCATAATTAATATACAATATTACAGAACTCTCAGGACTCTCACAAAAATTTAGGCTTTCACAAGTTTTTATACAAAACTAGTACTAACCCGTGGCGTTGCCACGACATGGTTAACTTTTAATTAATATTTAAATTATAAAAATACATAGTACTAACCCGTGGCATTATGCACGATGTTCGTAGTTGTATATATTGAATTGCCTTTCTTATCCAGTGTTAAAACCATGATACTTCTCTTACTTGCGACTCTAGAAAAAAGCCACATAGAGATTATCATGACTAAAAATAGGCTTTGGGAGATATTGTCCTGTAACAACCGCAAATTTTGTTACACATCCGAAAAATTATTTAAATATTAATTTTATTATTTCGTATGAGTAGAAAAATTTCGTAAATAGGATGGGTCGAATTTCGTATTTTAACGCCGAGCAGATTCGACGTTAAAATAGAAATCTAGTTTATTCCGAATAAAATAATATTAAATATTATAAAATAAAAATTATTTATTTTATTTTCCGACGGCTCGAAAATGACTTGATAAATGTCCGGGAAGTGGTTTGCCATTTTTTCGGAATTTATTTACGAGTCGTTTAGTAGCCAGAACGAACCAGTTATATATAATAGGCAAAAGACCAGAATACCCTTAATTGCCAATTTCCTTCCTTTGCCAGCCAAGGGCATTTTTGTCTTTTCGCCACCTTCTTCTTCTCCAAACAGCTGAACGGGAAATGGGGATTTGCAGTGAGCCATTTTCGGCTCCAATTCATCACCACCGTCCTTTTTTCTCTCCCGTTTCTTCCCCGTTCTTCTACTCCGTTCACGCCTCTTTTCTCCTCCAACCCGAGGCCGCCAATTCGGATTTTCCTCGTGGCCGTCTCGCGCGCCCACCGTTTTACCAAACGGGCCAGGCGGTCGCCGCCCTCACTGTCCCTTACACGTGAAGAGGCCAGAGAAAAGAAAGGATAATGCTCGGACCACGTGGACGGAATGGCCAGGAATCGACCAACGTGGTCGAAAAACAGAGGAGGAACGTGGCTCGTTTCCGAGCCACCACCACCTCCGCCCGCTCGCCGACTTGGGGCTATAAATACCCCTTTCCAGCCCCGATTATCCTTGCTCATTCCCCATCTTCTTTCTCCCTCTCAGTTGCTCTCAATTTCTGCTCGTTTCCCCTCTCGATTTTCCCCCTTTTTCTTCAAATTTCCGGCCAACTTTCCGGCCGCCACCACCGGCTCCGGGCAACTCTCCGGCAAACTGCCGAATACCCCTAAACCCGGTAGTGTCGTTCGTTCGACCAAACCCGGTAAAATTCTTCGATCGAATTCGATTCAATTCGAATTAACGAACGAAGAATAGTTTAATATTTTTAGTTCGCCGCGTCATCCCGACTTCGTTCGACGTCGTTACTCTGCTCGTCACTCGACGTGCATTCGATTAGTACCGTATTATTTTATTATTTTATTATTAATTACCGTTCGTTAATAATTAATTATTAATTAAGTCTTAATAAATTATCGTTAGGTAAATAATTATCGTAGCTAATTACTATTATTTAATTATCTGTTAATTAAGTATCATCAGTTTAATTAATTATGGATAATTAACAGTAAAAATTAAATCGTTAATTACCGTAGGTAATTATCGTAAGCTCATTGTTGTTAGTCTTAATTGTTAATTAATTATCGTTAAGCTAATGATTAATTAATTAGTATCGTTAACTGATGTAATAATTAATTAGTGGAATTAATTAACTATTGTAATTAAGCTAATCATTATTAGTTTTAATTAAGTTAATCATGGTTAGTCTTAAGTAACAATATTGTTAGGCTAATTATTGTTAGTCGTAAGTAATAATTAATTATCGTTAAGATAATTACTGTTAGTGTTAATTAATAATTAATCTTAATCAATTAGTAAGTATCGGTAAGTTAATTACAGTTAAACTTAATTAAGAATTACTGTTAGTCTTAATTAATTACCGATAAGATAATTACTGCTAGCCCTGATTAATGAAAGTCATTAGTATTCCCTACTTATCATAATTAAAAATTGACTATTGTTAATTAGCAATTAATAATGGTAAGATACTGTTATACTAGCCTAGCGTCGACTTGTCGTCGACTCGAAGTTAAATAGTAGGTGATGTGATACTGTTGGAGAATGGGATTGGACATATTTCTTGTCTGTAGTGGATATCTGTTGGAAAGGATAATGAGTAATTATTAAGTCGGAAATACTAACTTATTAACCGGATAAATGACATAACTGAGTGACAGTATAAGACTATCATGTACTCAACCAGTATTATTTTATGTTTATCAGGATCTGTGGAAGCTCCTGAAATACTGGATACTAACGATGAGTGATAACTGGCTTTCGGCATCCGGCCCTGGGAAAGTTTGCTACTGTTCATTCATTGAATTTCAGTTCCATATCTGTTATCTGTCTAACTGCCTAATACTGACATCGATTAGTTACTGATCCCTGAGTGACTCGACTAGTGATTGTGACCTCTAACTGACCTATAGTGAACCGTGTCTAGGAATTACCGAGTGTTACTGACATGACTTGTTCCGAGTTCGTTTAAGTGACGGTGCATTATGAAAGTGATATTAATGTCAAGTGTCAGTGTATTCCGAAAGTGATATTGATTTCCAAGTGAAGTGTACTAAGGTGAAAGTGAATGCTGTAAATGTTTTACAGCTAGTGAAGTGATAAAATGACAGTGTACCTTGAATATATTTCAGTTCTTGCATTTATGATCCTCATTGCATTGCACGAAAACTGTTTTATAAAAAGGCAACCAAACACTGTTTTCTTTAAAACGGGGAAACCGTCTTGGTCGACATTGTCGACATACTGTTACTGTAAAGTGTTCTGCAGCGCTATTATTCGGGCTCCTGTTACTGTTCAGACTATTCAACGGACTTATATCCGGGTTGCGATGGGTAGTGCCCATCATTCTATGCAGCACTGGCGAGGTCACTCCTCATTTCTTATTATATCCGGGTTGCGGTGGGTCGTGCCCATCACAATATGCAACACCGCCGAGATCACTACTCACATTCGTGTTATTTGACTGATACCTGATCAGTACGGTCTAGCCCAAGACAGTTACTATTTAGTACTATAAATCTGGCACCTTTCATGTGCTATGATACTGACTGACGTATACCGGTTTTCCCACTGTTTAAAACTGCCTGATCCACATGTTGTGTTGGTTTGCTACACTGTTGCATTCATACGCATAGTCATGCATGCTTGATTATCCTCACTGAGTCCATGTGACTGACACTCTCTTTGTTTTTCAATAATCCTGCTTTCCCAGACTTTTTGAGCACGAAGAGAGGACTGGGTAGCTAGACAGATCGACTGACACTAGGACTTGGTATTCCGCTGCTGATCTGATTTATAGTTGTGTGTTTTGACTTGCGAGTTATATACTACAGTTGGGCTTGTAATAAGTACTACTCGGAAATTTTTAATATATATGTATTTGGAATATTTGGCACAACCCTTGACGTTTGAACCAGATCTGGGGCGCTACATGTCCAATCTTACATAACAATTGTCCCAAACTCTTGATGGCAGTATTTGTCTGAAATCACAAAAAAAAAAAAAAAAAGAACCAATCCAATAAAGGGCTTGTTCGCTTCTCTACCATAATGACCCCGCTACGTCCCTTAGACTGTGATCAAGAGCCTCAATACAAATATTAGTCATAAGAACCTCATTTCAAATTATTAATTTTGCATTCTTCAAGAGTCATGTAAGATCATTGTCGTGATTATCCTATTACATGTAGTAGTTTCATCGACTTGCAATGGATACTGAACTTATAGTGTGTAGTACGACCACCATAGAATTAAGTAGAGAAGTCATACTACTCGATGCAACTGGAAGAATAATATCGCACCTACCATGTAATGCAGGACACAATATATTCCACAAAGACATATTTTCAATGCCACCATAACCACAAAGAAAGAATACTCCACCACTATCAAAATTGACTGCATCCATAATTAATAGTATGGAAGACATTCAATCATATCACCAATATCGTAGGGCATCTCTTCAAGTATCAAATTATTCATACAATTATCTATGACGATATTGTCGGGAATGGACATATCTTCAACTTGACTCAAGTTGAACCCATTCCTTAAAAGGAATTATTCAATCTCAGCAAGCGAAAAAATTTCCAATTGCCACCATCACTTTTAAGATACTTAGTAAATTCTAAATGATTATGAATTACACTGTAATCATGGCTTAAATTCCACTGAAAAAGTACAAAATATCTTGTTTAAATTCCCCATCCAATGCTAAAAAATTAGCCCCTTATTGATTGTGAATCTCGAATTGCATTGGCTGAAAATTGATTTGGGAGGTAGAGTCCACATGAGCTAACAATTGTCCCTAAATTGCCATCGCGTAACAAACCAAATTAAGAAATTGTATATGCTGAAATCTAATAGGACAGTTAATACAGTCATAAGGTTTAAGTACCATCTGAGTTATGGAAACATTCACACCATCGTTCTTTCATATAGTCTTCGCCTCAATAAGATGTTTTCGCAGTAATAGTGTTTACGAACTCGATATACATCCTCTATGTTGATGATAACATATTCATCAGCAGAGTTGATATCTAACTCATGAACTCGGTGGCCTCTCCTGAAAAATTTAACATCATATACTCATTAAACAATTTGGACTATTTCATTATGTGGAGCAAGAGTAGCTCTATCTTGAAGGTAGTAACCATCACCAACATGGTCCAATAATCTAAGATATGTAAATGTTGCATCAGTTTGAAACATGCTCACCAACATTATTATCATCAACTTCCCTGTCTCCAACTTTCAACACCCACTAAACAAACTCCCCAATGCGGGAAACTCTTAATTGTGAGCCACAAGACTGTCATTGAATAACATAAAGTCAACATACTTTAAATAGAATGAATGATATAAATTTTCATAATATAGTTAGAATAAACTAATGAGAATTATCACCAATTTTAAAAACTACTCGGAGGCACATGTTCTCTGTGACCATTAATACACGATAAGCTTTTTATATGAGCAAAGAGAGGCGCGGACTATACCTACCTATACATGTTGGTATAATAGGCGAGATCGGTCACAAATCCCCACCAAAGAAAACAAACAACCCCATCAAACGACTTGCTCGACTCTACAGGACCTTTACATCCTTGAGACTGTGATCTAGAGCCTCAACCTAAAATCCATTAGTGATAGGAAGCCTCATTCCAAATGATTAACTTTGTATTATATTGTTCAGAAATCTTGTTAGATCTCTCTCATGTGTGATCCTACTACACATGGTAGTCTCATGATCTCATCAACCTATGTTGGAATATTAAATTTAGAATGGGTAGTGCGACCGCTACGCAAAATAAGTTCAGCTATACCACTTGATGCAATAGAACAATATCATGTCTACTACGTAAAATAAAACATAATGTATTCATATAAATGTTTTTTTTGTTGCACTGTAACCATGGAGGAAGAAAACTTCATCGGTTGGTATTATATCAGTATTTGATTACTTTCCACATTGGGGTGGATTGCACTTCTAATTGAGCATTCAAATTGGATTGGTCATATTTATACACTTCTTTTTAGTCCGTTTGAATCAATTACTTAAGTTGGAATTATACTAATTTTAGATTTTTTTTTAAATAGTACTCTTGTTTAACCTTTCATTAGAGTTACATGTTTTGATTATCACTTTTTTTTGAGTTGGTTTGCTATTCAAAATAAGTTTCAAGTCGGGCTTATCACACTCTTATAGTTGAGATTACAATTTAAATAGAGGTTTAATGTTCTAATAACGGTCCCAAGTTTAAATTATCTAGCTTATGCGCATGATGTCTTTAATGTTCAAAGTGAAATTCTAAGTGGAATACACATATTTTTAGGTTACATTTTTTAATAGTATGGCTACCCTTCAATATAATTGTTCAAGTTGAAATTATATAATTCATATAGTTATTTTGCTCTTCAAATTGAGTTTTCAAGTTAGAAGCCAACATAGTGCTTATTATATAACTAAATCTCGACTTTAGTTGAGTTGGACACCATATCATATTTCTCACGTGACTTTAATTGAGTCGGAATAGTGCTCGTTTTTAATCCACCTACTATTCAGAACTCATTTAAAATTTCTCACTTTACATACTCTTTCATTCATCGTTACAAACCTTAAACCAGTGATATTAAAAACTCTTACACACGTCATTTCATTCTCAATTACAAACCCCGTATAACAACAATATAAATAATATAAAATAAATTTCATAAATAAATCAAAGTTGAGTACATTCATTTACATGAAACTTAGTATGTTAAAGTCGTATAGCAATCAACCTATAAGTTTTTCATTGTTAAACTTGTAATTTATCACACTTTTAGAGTTTGTTTACCCGATAAATGTAGTTATCGAGTAGAATTGTCACATTCTTAAAGTTCTCAAGTTTGAATTATTTTGTTCATTGCATGTATTTACCGTTCGAATTGAGTTCCTAACTGGAAAGTATATCATTCTTGAGGTTTTCTTTTTCCTTTTAAATGGAATTCTCAAGTTGAAATTCCGCCCGTAAACTAAATATTCAAATAGGATAATCTTTTTTTTAGAGTTATATAGTTTGCCATCGAACTAAGTTCCTAAATTTTAATTAACTTTTTCAGTGTTTCTTAATATTTTTTATACAATGTGGTTTACTTATTTTTAGATTTATTTTAACTTTTAAATTGAGATCATAAGTTGACATTGTGTCCCGTTATTTGAGTTTGTTAATTTACCTTTCAAATTTAGTTCCCTAGTCGAAAAATTATGAATTTCCTACAATAATTTTTTCGGATACAGGGTGGTTTACAATTTAAATAGAGTTTTTAAGTTGTAATTACTATTTTTTTAAAAGTTATTTTAGATGTTCCTTATAATTTCATACAATATTAAAAAGCTATCTTATAACACACCAACTAATGATCCACTTTGTATACAAATTATATATTTTACCACTACATTTTTAATATCGTATGTTTCCTTGATTAAGAACTTAAATGAATAAATTTACAAAAATAGAACTAATTTTATTCGGTTAAAAATATAAATAAAATTAATTAAAGTCCGGTGTGCATATCACATGCTTCTTCACGGCATGTGGGACTTCTTATGGATATAATTTGGGCTAAATTTATATTTTATCATATAGCCATATGATTTGCGCATGGTATAGTTTATTACATGTTAAGTGATTGGAACATGCAATTAATTAGATAAGAGGTTCATGCATGTAATAATTCCCCATAAAATTAGGAAGTATATTGAAACTACTTGGCTAAACATGAATAAATTGGAAAGAAAGAATTTGCATGCATGATTTATTTTTTCCTACAATATGATCATTAAAAAATGAATTGTTTTGAGAAGAATTTGTCACATATGATTTTTGTCCATGTGACATGCTTATCCTTTGAGATAGTCTACTACTTTTAAATACACGGTCTACAAATTGAATATTTATTTTATAGACATAAGACCAATAATATTCGTGAACGGGCAACCAACCCAACCATCCAACCTTCTAAATAGACAACTAATTTCTATCTCATACACATACCACAACAAACAAATGATAGTTTATCCATGACCACAACCAATTTAATAAAATGTTATTATCATTTTCACTATTATCGTAAAATAATTATATATATAATAATCATATATGATATAAAAAACTTTAACTTATATAAAAATAATATGCAAGGATAATGATGTGGATAAAATGGCTCATTTGGATCCGTCGTCAGAGAGAATAAAAAATATTTGTGATTGAGATATGAAGTAGTTAATAGAGTGAGTTTTCAAGTGTATGGAAATATAATTATATGAATCTTTATTTAGAGAGAATTTTATTTCACAAAATTTGATATATATATATTTTTTTAAAGAATAATAAAAAGTTATTAAAAGAAAAAAGAAATGTTAAATAGAGATTGTCGTCTCCCTATTCATTTGCATGGAGCAACCAACTATTCACTGGTTGTTCATTTGTCAAATGTGTTTGCTAACCATAAAGCATTATTCCTTTCTTTTTTTAATTTTGATTGATGGATCCTACTTACTGATTTGACAAACAAGTACAAGGACAGATATTCTTGGCCTTAAATACTGGGTCAGTCCTTCCTATTGTACACATGGTCTACAAATTGGCCGTGATTCTTTCTTCGAGTAGTTCCTTTCTTTTTGTTGTCGTAAATCCTACTGAGTTATGAGTTACTACTTAATCCAGATGCAGACTTGAAACTCTTGTGGGGAATTGAATATAGTACGGAGTCTCTACATATGTTCATTTTACAATCTCCTCAAGTGTGAAAAGATCAGAAGAAAAGAAGCTGGTGTGCATACAATCCGATTTCTGCACATTATGGTTTGATGTATATATTAATACAATAGACATTTTTGCAATTCTACATTTTTATTTAACATATATTTATTTTATTTATTTGACAAAATAAATACTCGATAAGGTAACCCAATACAATCCGATCTATTTCGAATACCCTTAAAATATAGGGTCGGAATTGAGATGAATAAATTTAAACCTGAATTAGAGAGTATACCAATATTAAATCCCGATCGTGCCTCTAACGCGTCCTGCACTCACCCCTACTCTCCTATATTAGCTTATATGTTGTGCAGCAGGAGCTGTACCTTTTTTATTTCTCCCTTCGTTCCACTAAATCATTTCTAATCTTTATTTGTACAAATTTTAAGAAATTTGAGTAAAACAATGATTTATATAGATAAATTATAAATGTATCGTAAAAATAATAAATAAAATTGATAAAGTATGTAAGAAAATAATTAAAGTATTAATAATTGAGATAGTAGATTTTAATAAACGGAAAGAGCAAATTTTAAATGAAAAGAATGAAAAAATGAAAATGATATAGTGGAACAAAATGAGCAGAAGGGATTTGAAATTGGTTTCTAATTATCAACTAAACCAATAGATTCGGAGAATTGAAAAGTTGATGTTCTTAACTGAGTTGGAGCAAGGAGAGACCTTGAAATATTCATTTTCATGGATTAAAATCCTATCCACTCCAGCCGGAATCAGTGTTCATGTACTTGTTTGAATTATCCATATGCTAGGACTCACAACGGACTCATAAAAACAAAAAGAATGTGTCTGTTTTTTCTTCTATGTGTAGAACCACAGAAACATGTCCACTTCAAGTTGTTTCAAGAACTAGTCGAAAAAGGGTTTCTGATATCTTGTAAACATACACATTAGACCTGTGCTTCTGCGATTTTTGTACAACATATTTTACGGAGCACTGCTCATTCAAGGTGGTCACAATCAAGCCCTCCCAACATGTAGTAGAACCAAACAACGGCCATCAAAACAAAGATGGGAAACATAGACATTTAAATAACATTATAAATAACATAAAGCAGTAGGGATTTGAATAACAAGGCGAATCGCTTCCTGTCAACAGATTTTGCATCAGCACTATTTCCAGAATTTTGACAGATTGTCCAACACCAATAGTAGTTTCTTGTAAGGAAGTAAATATCGAAGAACCACCATTCATAATCTATAAGAACAAATTCCTCGAGAAGACACAAAATCTCTGGCAAGACATTATACAGAAATATATTTTACCACAGGATGACATAAATGACCTATGAAAACCAGTGTCAATTCATAAACAGATGATCCTCATGCAATTCCATGCACAGCTTTCTCAAAACCTTCCTCGGCAGTTGAAGCACGTTTAGCAAGTACATGGTCAGGGTGAGCCAGTTTCAATTGGCTGTGAAAGAAAAGGGAAAAAGAGAGGTGGTAAATTGAAGTATGAATTATCCTAATCCTACTAAACAAAGGAGACACCAATCTGTTGGCCAACAATCTTAAGTTTCACATGAAAAATGAAATCTATCCTAAGCCCAAATAGTGTTGCAACAGTTGACGCATGCATTATCAGTTCAGGTGGCAACCAAACTAAAGATACAACGTCAATAGGCCTATTTCTCAAACAGCAGCAAGAAGATAATATCCAAAATAAAGAATCATGTTTCGTATATATTCTACATGTGGCAGATCTTTATCATAGTTGAATAAGTTTAATAATCTCTAGTCAATGAGTCAATGCCAATCAAGAGAAAAAAGCAGGAACTCTTGTGAAATTAGCCAAGTTGAAATAACAGGAGATACGGCAAACCACCATTCTAAAGTCTAAATGGTCAACCCATGCAAGTGATGAATCTAACACACAGGGAATAGAGTTAACTTGGTTCAATTTAAAAGGTAGACTGAATCCTACCTGAGAAATCGTGATGAAGACTTTCCTAGGTGAAGACTGCAGACAACCAAATTTGCCAGAGTTTCTGGATCCTTAGCATCCTGTATAAACCATCATAACCAGCTGTCAATTCATATAACCATCGTATCCCACTTAGTTGCAAAAAATTCTTGTTGGATAGCTGCAATCAAGTTCAGACCAAAATCCATTTTCCATGTTTTAACCCAGAATATAGCTGCTACAAAAACTCCCATGTACTCACAACTCTTTGGGTGAAACAAACTATTTTCACTTGTTTCATATTCATTTTCGTAATTTACCTTAATACCGGGTGTTTTTGCTAGCTACTTTCTGATACGAATAGAATACAGCGCCTTCATCATAATCCTACGCCATTTTCAGCTAGCCCACGTATTATGGGCTCCACAGAACTAGGGCAAGAGACTCTTATAACTTTTGTATGATTCCAACACAACACACAGTGGAACACTCGCCTTATATAACTAATTTAATCTAAGTATCTGTCTCCCGCCTAACGCATCCTTTAAAGGTTTTCGGAAGCAATAAAAAAATCGATGTGCCAAATGAAATTATATCCAATAAGCAGCATTTCGGAGCCACTGCAGCTCCGATTTCAGTTCCAGTATATCAACATTTTAACAGTTATATCACCATATATTACTTGTCGTCTACCCCACTGTGCAAGAGGGTACAATAAAAACCGGAACAAACAAATTTGCAATACTTTACCTTGTTTAGGGCTTCAAGCAAGAGTGTCTCTGCTTCATCAAATTCACCCTTGTGCATGCAACAAACTGCCTTCCCGTTTAGGATCAAGCTGGTCATTTGGTACTTCTCTGAGAAATCCTGGAATATAAGATAAGCTTCCTGTATCTTTGAACCACCCTAATTCAACAAACAAGAAGGTTAGTAGATTATTTTGGACGCTTTGTTGATCAAAGATCTGTAGTATGCTGTATTACACTAACCACAGCCAAGTTTAGCCATGCACTTGCAAGTTGAGTTAGTGTATGATCTTCATCTATTTGCTGCATAACCCTCAGTTGTTTCTCTGCATAATCTGATCGATACATCTTTAGAAATATTTGGACATTTAACGCGAATCTGCAAGAAAAGCAGCACATTTTAGCAGAACATTGGAGTTTCACATACCATCATTCATAAAGCAACTACAAGCTATGCACACCAAGGATGAGACTAGCTAAACTCCTATAAAGCATATGTCATAAAAGATTACAGTGAGACGAACACATGCAAGACAAACATGAGATGTTAGATATGCACATCACTTTATTGAGATGACTCACAAATCCATCGTCCCGCCAGCATTTGTATGCTTCAGAGCCTCAACATAATCTTGTTCGTGAGTGAATATAATCCCTGCCATAAGACGCAGTATAGGGTTGTTTCCAATGGCTGGATCATCTAACCATTCACGAAGACTGGAAATGGCCACTTCCTACAAATTATTGAAAGGGTACGTTAGTTTTGACCAGCACCAGAACACACAAAATATCACTCAACATTCATCAAATCAATTCTAAACAGAACTATGTTGTCACCAGATAGAATTTTGCAATATGAGCTCAAAAGAAAACGTAACCTCTTCTTTTTATCCATTTATATTACATCAAAGTTAGAGATGATAGTCAATATCCGAATATGGATGACATTTTCCATTAATAGTTGATACAATTGGAGTTCCATTAGTTTCATAGTTACCTCCACGCTAAGAAGGAGTATATAATGTTAATACTTAACCATTCATATATGTGAAACATACAGTATACGCAGCCAACTTAATTACAATAATATCCACTTGAGAACAAATAACATACTTTACGTCAATGCTTCACTTAAGGCCTCTCCGATTTAAACCATAAGCATAAAATGAATACAAAGCTGATCCAGGCAAAAATGTATGAACTATGAAGTGATATTGGTTAACATTTTCTAATCCCGATCACCCAAGTATGATCAATCAGATAGACTCATACACCTAAACTTTCATTCCGATTCATGCTTTTACTCGCTTACATTATAAACTTAAAACAGATAACAACCAAAAAATTCAAAATAAAACAGATCCATTCAAACAATCACCACAATCAATCACTGTCCAAAACTGTGTAATTCAATTCAATTCAATTCAATTCAATTCAATTCAATTCAACAGCACACACTTTATTTTCAGGTCCAGCTAGATACAGAGCTAGCAATTTCACGGCCTGGAGTGGCGTTGCCGCAGACGAATCGATCTCATTAATAACCAGCTGCCACACAAAAAACGATTCGATTAATCGATAATCAATCGACTCAGATTAGGACTGAAAGGAAGTTTCCAGATCGAAGCAGATCGTGGATCGACGCATACCTGGTAGCTGCCTAGAGCAATGTAAGAGCGGTAAACAATGGAATCCCTCTCAATGGCTTCGTCTTCGGAGAGATTGGGGATTTCGCTGTTGTTGATCGCGGCCTGAAATGCTCCGATGTAGAAATTGTTCCTCAGACCGAACAACAGGTCGGGTCCTCCAGCTACAACTGCCATTGTTCGATTTCTGGTTTTGGTTTGTTGGTTGTGAGATCAGATCTTAGAGAGGAGTGGAGAAATGGAGTGCAATTGAAAAAACGAAAACCACACTAGAGGTAGATGCAGATGACTAATTCCAGAATGTTTTTCTTACTTATGACGCTTTCGATATAAATCGCTTTCTGGGAAACGCTCCAGAGTTTGCAAATGCATAACACAACTGTTTTTGTAATTTTCGACTAGTTGGTTTAAAATTTAAATTACAATTTATATTACAATTTTTAATAAAAAGGTATATAACTGTAAACAATGAAGGAATAACTCAATAGATCCTTCTAACTGTTTTAAATAAATAGTATATTTTTTTCAATTAAAAATAACTAATTATATTAATTATAAACACTACAACTTTTACTTTTACAATCTTATACTGCTTTTTACGATGATATATATCAAACACTAAAAACTTTTACTTAAAATTAACTTTAATCAATTTTTAGTGTAATCAAATGAAAATCTTATATAAGCATTTGTAACACACACTTAAAAATCCGACTAATGAGATTGTTACATTGATTTTTAATAATTTTGTTAGAATTTCTCTATATAGCCTTTAATAACTCTTTAATTAAAAGTGAACTATTATGTTGCATTGATTCGGGTCTGTATTAGTAAGTTTCAATAGAGTAAATTGCCAAGGACCATTTTGTCGAGATATTATTGGGACTGAAAATCATATACATTATGATTGTAGCAAAAAATATGAGCGTATATTTCTAAAAACATCTACATACACATAAAATTGTTCAATTATATAACATTATAAATATTGTCTACAATGTTATATTTATAGGTATAATATCTCCCTTGTCCTAATTTTTATCATCCCGTATTTTTTTATTCTATCCCAACTTCTTTTTTCGACCACTTAAAGGAAAAGTTTAGCTTCTATTTCATACAATTTTTTTTTCTATACTTTTGTCATACTTTATACAATCTATTTTTTATTTTATTACCATCTATTTTATTATTATTTTCTTTTAATTTGGTACCCGAACCCGCAAAAAGATAAAAGATGCAAAGGGACAAGGGAGTATGGGTCTCTCAACTCCCTCGCTTGTTTTGTCCCAGAATCACGAGCATTTCAACGTCATCATATTAAAATTACAGTTGAGAGTAGATTCAGGGAGCAAAATCCGGACAACCATTTACCTTAATATAGCATATCTTTGGTTTGGTTTCATTGTTCTTATACTGTTATACATATAGCAGTTTGGAACATAGTTTTTCTCAACATGCATTCATTTAGCATGGGGCACCATGAAATCATCTCTTGGTTTCTCATTTTTTTAATTTCATGGGTGGCTACATGTAATAATGCTCATGCATTTCTAGACTTCTTTTCGGCTGGCTCGCAGCACCTGTATTCCGTGGGTGGTGGCGGCCAACCTACATTTCTGGAATGCATTTCTAAATATCCGGAGGGAGTTCCAGGGCGGATTTACGCTCCTGATAGCCCTGCGTATATTGACCACTTGACAACTGCCTCGCAGAACCCACGATGGTTTAATGTAACAGTTCAACGCCCCTCGTTCATTGCATTTCCTGGAAGACCAGAGGAAATTCGACCTGTTATTCTATGTGGTAAGGAGCTTGGTCTCCAAGTTCGGGTCAAGAGTGGGGGTCATGACTATGAAGGCCTGTCCTTCCGCTCTCTGGGAGGTCCATTCGTCATGGTTGATCTTTCCAGTCTGGTTGCCACAACTGTTGATGTTAAAGAGGAAACAGCCTGGATTGAGGCAGGAGTCACATTAGGGCGGCTATATTACGAAATATACAAACAAAGCTCAACTCTTGCATTTCCTGGTGGATTGTATAGAGGGGTCGGCTCTGGAGGGCACATCAGCGGTGGGGGGCTAGGGACCTTGTTGCGGAAGTATGGGCTTGCAGCTGATAATGTGTTGGATGCACGCATTATGGATGTGAACGGGGCAATCTTGGACAGGAAAAGCATGGGCGAAGATCTTTTCTGGGCAATCAGGGGTGGTGGAGGAGCAAGCTTTGGTGTAATCCTTGCATGGAAGCTCAAACTGGTTCGAGTCCCAGAACAAGTCACTGGCTTTACCGTTCGCAGGAAATTTTCACCTGAAAATTTTGATCTTCTCCAGAAGTGGCAGAACAATGCGTATAAACTCCCGGAAGACCTCTTTATCAGAGTTCTAATCTTCCCTGATAAAAGTGGCCAAGAAACCTTTCTCAAGATTAATTACAACGGTCTATTTCTTGGAACTGCCGAACAACTGGTTCTATTATTAAAGAATACCTTTCCAGAGTTTGAATTGGAGACTAGACATTGTACTGGAGAAAAAATTCCTTGCACAGAAAGGCCCTGTCCTAGGATATCTTGTTACCAAGTTCCATGGATCAGATCAGTTCTATTCTTCATGAGCATGAATCCCCCAACAAACTATGCTCCTGAGGTCTTGTTGGAGCATCAAAATGCTACAACGAGCTTTCAAAAGGCTACATCAGATTTCTTACAAGCACCGATTCCCAATGAGGGATTCAAGATGTTGCAAGATATGTTAACACCTATGATGGAGAATTCCTTTCCCATGGTTATAATGGATCCCTTCGGAGGGAAGATGGATGCGATTGCAGAAAATGAGACACCGTTCCCATATAGAAAGGGAACTCTGTATAGCTTGCAATACATGGCAAATTGGGGTGACAATGCTGAAGAAGAGAAACAAGTAAATTGGCTGAGAGAGGTGTTCGGGAAAATGGAACCATATGTGCCGCGGTCACCAAGACCAGCATACCTGAACTACAAGGATCTCGCTTTGGGGCAAAATGATCAAAATTGCAGCTACGAGCAAGCAAAGGTGTGGGGTGAGAAGTACTTCAAAGGGAACTTTGAAAGATTAGCAAGAGTTAAGGGCAGAGTTGATCCTGGGAATTTCTTTAGAAATGAACAAAGCATCCCAGTTCTATTGTGATCATGTAACCCGAATGTATGTTCATAATAAAATGATTAATCTTGCACACATTGTCTGATACAGTTTCAAGCCACATTTTTATTCCTTGTCTATTACTAAAAGAACTAAACTCCCAACATTATTCATTTGATTATCATGATTAAGTTTCTTGTAGAATCTTTCTTACAATGCTCTGATATTTTCCCTGAATGTAATCTCCATCTTAATCTCTTTTCCAACAAGCAACCATAGATGCAGTAGCTCCAAAGTAACAAATCCATTGCTTGTGTTCTTAACATTCATTGCCAATTTAGTATGTCTTTTTCCAATTCCATTAGAGAACACGAGCCCTTCTACCGTGTTTCTCTTCAATCCAAGAATCGTTACCTTTTCAATAATCAACTTCTGTCCCACAACATATTCTCCATTCAAAACCTCAGATTCAAGAACCAGTTTCTTCTCACCAATGCCACAGTTGAATTTTATCAAACTCCAATTGCCTCCTTCACCGCCCATCTCCAAATCCTCTCCATTATCCAAGAAAATTTCTCCGGTACTATTATTACCTCTGCTGACAACTACCAGCAACTCAAATGGTGTTTTCCTGGCTGCTTCTGTCGTCATCGCTTCTCCTTGCATGGCCAATATGGTTCCTTCTCGAACATGCACATTTATGTGATCAGAAGGTGCTTCCAGCCTAACTGAATGACCAGTTTCTACTATGACAGAACGTGAGTAGTTGAACATGTCAAACCAGTTCCCTTTTGGAAAGTATGCATCCACATAGTCAACTCCAGGATTTAGCACAGGTGACACCATCACGCCATGGCCTAATAGAAACTGAGAGCTGATTCCATAAGTTTTAGTATCCTCAGGAAACGAGAAGAATAGTGGCCTTGCAATTGGTTTCCCTTTGGTGTGCGCCTCATACATTAGCATGTAAAAGTATGGTAATAGTCGATAGCGAAGGCCTAACACTTTCCTGGCTGATTGAGCAACAGAATCCCAGAGATACAGCTCTTGACGAATAGTACTCTTATCTGAATGGTCTCTAGAAAATGGATAGAATGCCCCCAACTACAGTACAGCACAAATATGAGGAAATTAGTATAAGAACTGATGTTATATGCCCCAAAACTTGGAAATGATGACACTTGAGTGCAGAGTTGACAGTACACATGGTGATTTAAGGTGACGAAACAATACATTAAGGGGGAATCATGCATTTTTCAGTAAAGCTAGATCTAGTGAAGTCATCACAAACCTGAATCCAGCGACGACAAAGTTCTTCAGTTGTGTTTCCAGAGAAACCACATATATCTGCTCCAACCATTGGCATGCCAAATATTCCAAAACTTAAAATGCTTGGGACTGTGTATGCCAAGTCATTCCAAGTTGCAGCATTGTCTCCGGTCCAATGTGCAGTGTATTTTCCAGAACCAACAAAAGTAGACCTACTCAACACAAATGGCCTTCTACCAGTTACTTTAGCTAAAGCTTTATTTGTAGCTCTCGACTCCAAAAATCCGTACATATTATGAACATTATACTCTGTGACATTCCCGAAGTGCAGTGATGTCGCAGGTACAGTATTCACATTGATAGGACGGTTGGATCCTGAATTGTTGATCTTATATGGAGGATCATCAAGGGTAGATGTTGGAATATTGGGTGAGGTTATGAAGTTGGATAGTTCATTCATGTCAATCCACAGGCCATCGACTGGAAGAAGTTCATGGAATATCTTGATCTCATTTGTCCAAAAGCTTTCGCTTCTTGGGTTTAGAAAGTCAGGATAATAGGTCAGTCCTGGCCATACTTCACCTTGATATGGGACATTCTTGCGCTCTATGAAGATTTTATCTTGCATTCCTCTCCTGTATGTAGGGTATGAGTCATTTATGTTAATACCTGCATATTTGTGGCGATTTCAGTTTCTCACGAAGAAAACATGAAATTCATTATCCGGGCTGTTATAAGACTTGACTGATGCTCACCCGGATCTATGATGACGACATATTTCTGACCATTCTTGTGAAGTGTATCAACAAATTTGTTCATCTTATCAGCTGGGAAATTAATCGGGTCAAGAGTGAAATCTTTGTAAGCATCCATGTAATCAATATCAGTCCACATAACTTCTAGAGGGATCTGAGCTTTTGAGTAATTTGCAACGACGTTCTCAATGTCATTGACATCTTTATAACCATACCGGCACTGGTGAAAGCCTGCATCAGCAAGATATAAATCAGTTTAGCACAGCTGTAAATAACCCTCACAGAAACTCTCACAAAACAATCCTAACCTAAGCAGATTCACTCTCTTCCGATTAACTCAAAACATTAACAATAATAGTCCCTTCCCTACAGCATAATGCTCCAGTTCCTAGTTTCATGCAAAAGCTCAAGAAATCTCCATCTTCCTGTCAATTAGCCTAATTCCTTTATATATGCATATTATGCTCCTTATCACACTATCCTCCTTCATACCAATTTATCTCAAGAACTTCAGATCTGAACATCTCAAGCTAAGGTCCACTTAAGGTTATCTTCTTTGTTTATAATCAAACTACATAACTAGCAATTTTGAAGCCATAGACAACAGCACTGAAATGATCAAACCGAAATTAGTCAAATAAAATTAGCAGGATCCTAAACTCTACTTACCAAAAGACCAATAAGGCATAGGGGCAGGGCGACCGATAAGAGCAGTGTACTGCTCCAACACCAAATCCGGCATTGGTCCAGAAAAGAAATACAAGTCAATGATCCCACCAATCACTTTATAAGTTATCCTATCACCAGTGTAAACAACATCCATCCCATTACTGTTAAGCAACAAAACACCATGGCTACTCCCCTTTGGAGACCTCACATCCATATAAAACGGGTGGGAGCCATACAAGTTAACATCCTTATTCGCACTACGAATGTCTGCAGTCCAAAGGGTCAATGTCTGATCTTTCTCCAACCGGAAAGAGCTCTTGGTATGTTCACCAATGCCATACAGATTGGAAGTTTCCGGTGGTAAAGACGATGAGAGCTGGATGTATTGGTCTTTGAAAATGAGGTAGGTGGAGGGGTTATTACCCGATGGAGTGGTGTCAAAGAGTGACTCTCCAGTGGAGTAGCGGGTGATAGAGAAACCGAATGGGGTGGTGTTGTGGAGGGTGAAGATCAAGTCCGAGTTGGGGTCCGTGAGCTGCAAAGGATTTTCATGGTGGCTCCCGGAGCAAGAATAGCTCCGGGGATTGGTGGTCGGACGGGGAAGAATGGTAGTTGGGATTTCCCATCGGACGGCATTGGCATCAGTTATTCTGATTCTCAAGTGTTCCTCTGCTTCCAAGCTGCAACGTAGAATGCCTCGTTAAGTGAAGAAAGTCAACCAGACGAAAATATCTAAGTTTTTGTACATAGAAAGTTTTTGCATTTTCTTCTTCTTGCCGTTAAGTTGAAATTCATTTTGAACTCGCAATCATCTAACAAGTTTTTTCTTTCTAGGTGATGATGTTATACTTGTACAGTTGTACTACTACATTTCAAAACATAAATACAGAAATGGATTAAGAGATGAGGTGTATGTACCTAGCAGTGAGGGTGAGTCGCTGAACATCGGGGCCGAAAATGGAGGTAGCGTTGATAAGGTGCAGATAGGCAGAGAGTGTATTTCCCTGTCGACTGACGGATTGGATGGTGTAACCATATCCAATAGTTTGATCTGATGAACAAGATACTGATGGATTCAAGAAAATCCAAGCAAACAAGAAAATTAGCAAGTTTTTAGTATCACAACTAGCACTACTGTAACTTGTTGCTTTCATCTGTGTAGTTTGGATAAAATTGAAGCTAGATATAATCGATGATGAAGACGAACGATTGGGTCTGTTCAGATTGAGTCAATGAGCAACGTTAATAATCTACTAATCTGTAAGGATCATGTTCAGAAAGCAAATATAATGGGAGCAAAAGGGACGTTTATTGGCTTTTATTATGAATGGTCCCATGGTCCTGTACAATCCACTTGTTTGGAGGGTTTTTTTGTAAATTTCATTTAAGACACTGTCTACCTGGTATAGACTATAATGTATGTACCACATTTACCTCCACATATAGACCTCACCTACAATTCTACTAGCTAGATGATCTACGAGTGGTTAATTACATCTTCATCTTCGGAAAAATATATTTTTCACGAATTTTAGAGAAAGCTAATCTACAACTGAATTGAAGACTCTGGCTAACATAGGTCTCAAGAGAATATTCAAGGCAAAGCAAGCAATTAAACAAGTCGGCAAGGTCAACAAAAGAAGAGGAAAAAGCAAAAGAAGAAAAATTCAAATATATACTTTTTTTTAACGGTGACTCGGAGAAAATTCAAGGTTAGTTAGTTATGGTAGTTATTAGCATCTAGAATCGATTGATAAATTCGATTCCCCAAGTGTCAAGCTGGGACACCTCGTAACATGAGGTCACGGGTTCGATTTCCCGAAATGGGTGATTATATTCTCTGAATAGAGATTGATGGTGATTTCCATCTAGAATCGATTGATAAATTCGTTTTATTCAACAATTATAATTGTAATGCTATATTTCAACAATTATAATAAAAATGGCAGTTACTATCAGTTATCTATTTTTCCAGTCTTTCATCTATATAAGCTGTAGCTAGCTCATTGTAAACATTCATTCTTTTCATTCATGGAGAAATTCTCCTTCTAATAATCAATACATACAGTTTATATCACATGGTATCAATTGATATCTCTCCTCTTCGATCGATTGATTAGTTCTTTACTATCTATTCTTCTTTGCGATTGTTCTTCCGCAAACCTTTCTCTTCTTCTTCCACAATCTATGTGCTAATCGATTCCAGTGAATCAATCTCTTTCTCAACCGTTTTCTCCTTTCTTTACTTCCCATGGCGGATTCAGATATAGTTACTCAGACGCAACATCCACCACCGACTTCAACAATCAGTCCGGATAGTAAGCAAAAGTGTGCTTCTATTGAGAGTCCATACTTGACTGATGTCACACAACTGAGGCTCACTTGGCTGCTGCCATCGACTATTAAGATATCTTAAAGGCAGTACATGTCAAGGTGTATTTTTGCC
This sequence comes from Plantago elongata, assembly GCA_036897095.1. Taxonomy (NCBI): domain Eukaryota; kingdom Viridiplantae; phylum Streptophyta; class Magnoliopsida; order Lamiales; family Plantaginaceae; genus Plantago; species Plantago elongata. The sequence goes on from JAYMSP010000534.1 coordinate 45,316, forward strand.
TGCTACTAGCAATCTCTAGCTCACAACTTACGGTGATAGTGATTGGGCAAGGTGCACTTAAACCAAGAGAAGTGTTACTGGTTATGCCATCTTTCTGGGTGATTCTCTTGTGTTCTGGAAGTCCAAGAAGCAATCCACTGTTAGTCAATCTTCAACAGAGGCATAGTAAAGGGCTCTTGCATTCACCACATGTGAAGTTCAGTGGATTTTATATCTTCTTAAAGATATTGGGATCTCTCATTCACAGCCTGCATCTATCTACACTGACTCAAGAAGTGCTTTATGCATCACAAAAAATCCAGTGCTCCCTGAAAAGACTAAGCATATTTAAATAGACTATCATTTTACAAGAGAGAAGTTGCAAGCTGGAGTGATTAAGATCATTCATATTCCTTCTTGCAGAACATTGCAGATTTGTTAACAAAGCCTTTACATGCTGATTTGCTTACATCTTTCAGCTTCAAGATGCATCTGCTCAATATCCATATGCAAGCAATCAAACAAGTCAGCAAGGTCAACAAAAGAAGAGGGAAAAGCAAAGAGGGAAAATTCAAATGTTAGTTAGTTAGTTAGGGTAGTTACTAGCAGTTATTTCTTTTTCCAGTCTTTCATCTATATAAGCTGTAGCTAGCTCATTGTAAACATTCATTTATACGGGTGTTTCGAGTAGTTACTGGGGTTGAGATTTGGACTATGTTGTAGTTTTGATGTACTTGGTTTGGTTCATAGTACAGTCGTGTTTATACTTTGATTTTTGGTTAAGACAATATGTTCATTTTACTTTGTAATTGTTTCGTTGAGATTATTACTTGTGCTCTTGGATCTTATTAATAAAAGTTTAGCTGTTTAAAAAAATAATTAGCTAACCTGAAATTATCAACTGTTCATCATGAGATGATTAATATTGCAGCATACTACATTGTCTAATACAGTTTCAATCAACATTTTTATATCTCAAAGCAGAAACTAAAATCCCAACATTATTCATTCAATTATTATGAGCCATTTTTTTTACAGAATCCCTCTTACCATGCACTAATCTCCATCTTAATCTCTTTCCCAATAGGCAATGATAGATTCAAAATCTCCAAAGTAACAAAATCATTGCTGGTGTTCTTAATAATTATTGTCAATTTACTGCCATTTTTTCCAAATCCATCAAAAAGCTTGAGCCCTTTTACCGAATTTCTCTTCAATCCAAGAACCGTTACCTTTTCAATAATCAACTTCTGTCCCACAGCAAATTCTCCATTCAAAACCTCAGATTCAATAACCAGTTTCTTCTTACCAATGGCACAGTTGAACTTTATCAGACTCCAGTTGCCTCCTTCACCTCCCATCTCCAAATCCTCTCCATTATCCAAGAAAACTTCTCCGGTACTATTATAACCTCTGCTGACAACTACCAGCAACTCAAATGGCGTTTTCCTGGCTGCTTCTGTCGTCATTGCTTCTCCTTGCATAGCCAATATGGTTCCTTCCCGAACATGCACATTTATGTGATCAGAAGGTGCATCCAACCTAACCGAGTGACCAGTTTCTACTATGACAGAACGTGAGTGGTTGAACATGTCAAACCAGTTCCCTTTTGGAAAGTATGCATCCACATAGTCAGCTCCAGGATTTAGCACAGGTGACACCATCACACCATGGCCTAATAGAAACTGAGAGCTGATTCCGTAAGTTTTAGTATCCTCAGGAAATGAGAAGAAGAGTGGCCTAACAATCGGTTTCCCTTTGGTGTGTGCCTCATACATTAGCATGTAAAAGTATGGTAATAGTCGATAACGAAGGCCTAACACTTTCCTGGCTGATTCAGCAACAGAATCCCAGAGATAGAGCTCTTGACGGCTACTGCTCTTATCTGAATGGTCTCTAGAAAATGGATAGAATGCCCCCAACTACAGCACAACACAAATGAGAAGAAATTAGTCTATGTTATTTGCCTTTTCATTCTTTTCAAAGTGTTTCAGCATGAGCAAACAGTGTTTCAGCATGAGCAAACTGTTAAAAGTATAATTAGACTAGGATACTTAATGTTAGTACTTAGAAGTATCATTGAATGCGACATCATAATTTAACCAGATTAATGCAAAATTTAAATTTTGAAAATTAAAAAGAAATGTTAAAAAAAAGAAAAGGAAAAAGAATTCAATTTTATTGTTTAACATTTTTTTTTAATTTTCAAAATTATATTTTTGCCTTAATCTGGTGAAATTATGACGTGGCAAGTGAGATGGCAGTCAAAGTCGAGGCACAATCATTGACCCGAGTGCCACGTCACCTAAAAGAACTACGGACGCCACATTTGCACAAGGACCAAGACTCACGTGACAGTCGAACGTGGTACTGCATACGCCATTTGACCCAAGCTTGAGGACGAAAAATGACATTCTCTTCCCTGAATTCCCTACCAAACACCTCCATAGACCATTAATAAAGCTGACGGCACGCGTTCCACTTGTGGGTTTCCTCCGACACAAGGCTGGTGCTCGACAGATTGGACATAAGTTCTTGAGAGCAAGCCAGGACGAAATACAACTGACATGGAACTTATGCTTGCATTCCAAGATTCTGATCTTTGAGCCGTTCTTCTGATGAAGCTGATCCTGGCACACCACACAAAGATCTTGCCGGTTTTTTTTTTTTTTTCCTTTTTGTCATCATCAATAGAAATGAGAATGACGATATCTTTCAAAACATAATAGATTCCACAAGCTTGTTTGGCTAGAACCAAAGTCTGCAGGAATTTTCTTTTTGTTGAAAATTATGATGAAAAAATGAAGTAAATAATGTCTTGAGAGAGGTGTATTTACAATGAGATTATTTCTTAATTATTTTATATATATATATATAT